>QVRM01002203.1:0-294276 GCA_003439945.1 Dermanyssus gallinae
TTGTCTCCGCATAAACGTGTACTCACGGGTTCTCTAACCCAGGATTAGCCCAGTTCAACAATGTGCCCCGAACAGATGCTGCGTTTCCTCGTTGAATGTCGAGTGACAGCCTCTGACGCAAAAATTCCGATGCCCTCGCGTCTCCCGTGGAAAGGTTAAGGCATCTGCCTACGCGCTGAATCAAATTCAGTGTAAGCGGGCCTGGTCCTCCCATTGTTTCAAACGCCAACGGATAAAATTGGTGCGGATAACCAACGTCAGAGTATTTTCTACATTTGTTAGCTTCTGCTAACCTGGACGCATGGCCTGCCTGGTCCGCTCCTGCACCGACCATCGAAGGGGCTAATGAGTTGGTTACAGTTGCGTCCCAAACAAGCATGCGGCCACGCTCGAAGGGGGTTAGGGTAAGGCTGTCAGGCCTTTTTCCATCGTCTCTGGATAGACCCGGGGGTTCTAGTATGCACGGGAAGCCGGCAGACCTCAGTGCTCGACTGAAAGTGTCATTTAAAGCCGGATGGCGTGCTCTTCGGTCTGCGCTTAAGGCGCATGACAAGCCATGATGGGCCAACGCGTCTACTAAATAACCACAACGACATCGGTGAGGAACGACTAAGTCAGTACCAAGCCGCAGTCCTGTGCTAATGCGCGTCGTCTCGTCATCCAAAAGAGTCCCTATTCGCGGACAAGGTAGGGCATGTAACCAAGCTCCAGCCCCTTGACTACTTACGGCTCGAAGCCTGGCTTTATCAGCCAAGGTGGGGGCTGTATCGATCAGGGTTGCTAATCGCTTTTCTTGCAAAGGGGTTATCCAGCTGCTCTGTTTAGTTCTTTCGACGGGAGGGGAGTCAAATAAGGACGACAATCTGTCGGTCAACTCTTGTAGTTCTACGTTATAGGTTTCCCACCCATCGTTATCCAATAATGCCCTAACCCTCTCCGTAGCCTGAGTCAAGGATGACACGATCGCGGGTCCTGCCATCATGACCGCGTCCGGCATACCTAAGCCGCCTAGAGAGACCGGAAGCATTACCTGATCCCTTGCAACAGCGGTAAGCTGAATATTTAATATCTTCTCTAAAGTAGCTAAGCTAAGATCGTTAAAGGGCTGTAAAAGTTCAGGCGATGAGGATAAATTGCACCCTCTAACTAGGTGTGTTAACCTCGTGGCTGAAAAGCAAGATCTAAGGAGAAACAGTCCACAGTGGGCCCCTAATTGGGGTAGTCTGTCTGTGGCAAAGTCCAGTTTGTCCTTCCGGCCGGCTAGTGCTTTTGCAATTCCATCCGGCAACAAGGGCACACCTAGCAGCTCCAGGTCAGCCTTGTCAACAATGCGACAACCAGGGAGTAGGCCAAGGAGGCCCGTTAAATCCAATGGTTCAATTTCGTTATGGGTTGTAACATATACTTCACATTTGCCCGGGTTTCGGGTAAGGCCACTAATCACACCAAAGTCAATAACCTTTCGAATGTCGTCCAGTACTGTCGGAAGGTCTCCGCCCAGAACGCCGTCATCCAGGTACCATACGTTAAGGGGGGATCTCAGTGCATCCACCATTTTCTTGATACACAAACAGAAAAGTAGAGGACCCAGGGGATCGCCCTGCTGAAGACCTGTTTGCGATAGCATAGTGTTGTGTGGCATGACCAGATGTGATGATTGACCGTACGCCAAATTCGTTTGGTGAAACAGTAAGGGTGCCCACGACTTGACGGACCGGAGTAGGTGGTCTCTTCGAACGCTATTAAAAGCGTTTTAAAAATCCAGTTTGACCATGACCGTCGGCCCTCTACGCGATTGCAGGAATGCCCGTACTGCTACCTCTGTACCGCCACGGGTGGCGAATCCAAGCTGGTGGTCGCCAAGAGCTGCTAAAACAGCATGCTTATTATCTTGACAGCCGATTTTGGCTGCCAATCGGCGAACGACTGAAGAACAGGCGATTGGGCGTAATGATCCATCCTTCTTCTTTAGTGCAAACATCCGTGCTCCGAAGATTAGTGGCATAAAACAGGATGACGGCGAGCCCCATCTGAGCACGTCAACTACTTTGGCAATGGCGTCAGCTAGTCGCTCAGCCGTACTGCCCAGTGCACCAGACAACAGGTCTTGAAGTAGGCGGGGTCTCATAAAATCCAAACCGGCAGCTGAACTTCGACTGAAGGTTTTCATGGCCTTCAGTATCTCGTCCCGCGAGGTTGAAGATGGCAGTGTGACCGTCGGGGGTGTAGGCATAGTTAGATTCCGAGGGGCATGTGGGTGTTTGGCGCGGAGTGCATCCGTATTTTCGTTCATTGGCGCTAGAATATCTTCGGAGCTTACCAATCTTGCTGCACCGGAGATATCGCCTTCCGACAGCTTGACCCTCACCCGTCTGGAAAGGTCATCGTTGAAGTAGGCCTTAGATACGGGTCCCTCGTTCGCCAGGTCCTTGAGCCTTTTACCCGCTGAAAATTCGCGTAAGTTCTTCCTAATCAAGACAGACAGGGACCGAGCGTACTTATGAGCTCTAGGAAGCCGCAGCACGACCGGAGCGAAGGAGAACAAAGAGTACCAAGCGTAAAGGTCGTTCTTTTTGGCAACGTTTGAGAAGACGTTGGTAAGTTCCTCCGCAACAGTAGGCCTCACCGATTTGGGTAAAATTCGTAGCAGTTTGGCTTGGCGCATGTTTGCCTGAAGGTCGACGAGTAGATTGTCAATATCAATTTCTTCCGTCAAAGCCCGATTGGATGTGAACGGCCCGGTGGCGGCGTCAGCATGCCTGGCCGATATATGTCTGGCAAGACCCCTCTTCGTGAAGACACCTTTGCAAACCGGACATGGAGCCTTGTTGGCCGTGTCGACAAAAGTACAATTAAATTCAAAGTATTTATATATATATATATAAGTTTATTTTACCAGAAATTGGTAGATATTACCTAAAATTCATATCAAAGAAAAATGTTATTAGCCTATATGAATTTTAAATAATATCTTCTAAGTTTTATTGAAATATACTTGTATATATATATGTGTTTATATTTATATTTGTTTGTATGAAATATAAATATATATATATATATATATATATATATATATATATATATATATATATATACATACATATATGTGTGAAATAAGCGAGAGAGCGGAAACATGATGAGCTGGTATGCCGAGCGTTCCAATCGCATATTTGTCGCAGTTACTACGCGTCTGGTATTCGGCGTACGCCGTAGAACGCAGCGCACACAAACATATAGATATGTACATGCGTACGTAAATACACACACACTCACTTACACGTAGATTCACGAATACATGGGCGCATACATCCGCGCACTCGAAGCGCACCTTTACCATTCTAATCTATCCCGCACACGAAGTAACAAAAACATAGAGAAACACAGAGAGAGAGAAGAGAGAGAGATAGAGAGACGAGAGAAATAGAGAGATTATGGGAGCGATGGAGAGATGACGGGACAGAGAGCGCGTAAGGGGGAGGAAAGGGAGGTAAGATATATATATATATATATATATATAGAGAGAGAGAGATAGAGAGAGAGATAGAGAGAGAGATGAGCGAGAGAGAGGGAAAGTGAGTGACAGAGAGAGCGAGAACACAATATGAGAAAACGGAATGACGCAACATATTGAGCTCCGTCCGACAAGTGAGTGACGCCTATCGCCGCCTCAGACGACGACGACGACCACGACAACCACGATGATGACAAAAACAACGGACCAACACAGCTGGTGGATAAGGCGGCGGCAGCAGCGGCGGCGGCGGCGGCAGCAGCAGCAGCGGCAACGGCAACAGAATCCAAATCAGAATGAGTAGAAGAAGCCTTCCTGGCTGCCAGCGCGGTCGGTCACCCTTGCTGGTTGCGTCATCACGTAACCACCCTTCGACCAATTGAGCGACCGATCAGCTAAGCCAGCCAGCCAGCCGACCAACCAACCGGCGCCAACTGACTCAATCGTCCAGTACGATAACAGGCCACTGACGACTGATTGACCAGTGGCGCGGGACTGATCACAGTCTCCATGGAGTTTCGAGTACCATGTGGTAGCTCGTCACTAGCATCATCCACGACGTGTCTCACTCACGACGACCATCCCTAGCAAAAGAGAGTGACACTGCCGGCTACATTCTGCGTGCCTCTTTTCTTGCATACACCCAACTATGCGTGTATATATATATATATATATATATATATGTATATATACAATATGACAATATAATGAATTAGTGTACCTTTTTTTAAGGAGGTTGTTTTTAATTCTAGACCATCTTCCGTTCCCTACGGGCTTGTAACTCACCGTTTGGTATATCTTCAATGCACCGAGGGCCGGATGTTGAGATACATAAATAGGGTTTCCCCAACAGTCCTTGCGGCTTAGTTATTTAGTTAATTAGTGTACCTGCTTATATATCAGAGGTAACTATATATGTATATAAATATATATATATATATATATATATATATATATATATATATATATATATATATATTCTAATCTAGTTTTCTCATGAGTCCCGCCAGGTGGCATTTGGAAATATATACATATATATATATATATATATATATACATATATATATATATATATACGCACACACACACGCTTACATCGTTTAGTCCACAGGATTAAACTGTTTCTACAAGCTATGAAATAGCGTCTATTATTTTATACGCAAACCTATACTGGCTATATTGCCGAGACTTTAAGTCATTAGTAATGTTTAGTTGCTACGCGTATAAAAGTGGGACAGGCCTATGTTACGTGCCATACTAATCCTGCGTTACTACTTTGTTTTTCTTTCTAAAACGTGAACACATCCGTACGAGAGAACAACAGGTCTATCGCCATAAGAAGTATGCAAATTTTGGAAAACTCTCGTTCGGGACGAAAACTTCGGCCACAGCGAATGTTGGTTGTACTTGACAGCATGGACAGCAATCAACGTGGATTTTTAGCGCAATTAATTCAGATGGTCTATGACTCGTAGGTCCTCATATTAGTAATCGTAAGCACTCTTATTGTATTTACTTTGCTTGAAAAAGAAAGCTTTCGGTCGCGTTAGCCGTCGATTTTTTTTTCGATCATTTATGAGGTTTGAAACTGATCGAAATGTCAGTTCGGTCGATGTAAACTCAGTTGTCAGGCCAAAAGCGTTCATACACTCCCCTGGGGCCTTTTTTGCTCCAGACATTTGTCATGGTTATTATGTCATTAACGTTTGTGGTAAAGTTACACTTGAAAAAGTATCCTATACATTTTTTCAGGCTAACCCTCAGCCAACATGTATTTCGTAAGGCAATGACGATATTTCGTAAGACGGACCCCATAAATACGAATGCGCACGGTGGGGATCAAACCCGTGCACCTATGTGTGTCCTCCTGTCGCGAGGCGCACGCGAATGCACCGTAATGTAAACATTCGGTGAGCGATATACTTCTTGCTTATAATCTGCTACCAGTCGACATAATCGATGTTGCGGGTAGCTATATATAAAACTGTGAGACACTGGCCTGTCGAAGATTTCATAACCTGGATATCTCGTTCGAAATAGAGACAATCAACAAAGAGAACTTTTTATGCGAAAATTAAAGGCATCTCCTAAATCCCGTGACATTTGCCAGATTTTGCATTTATTGTAATGTTCTTTCTAGGTGCGTTATTATTTCTTTTAAAAAGAAGGCGTAATAAGAGGGGTGCTTTTACAGTTCCGCTATATATATATATATATATATATATATATGAGGGAGTAAGCATCCGATAATTTCTTATAGCGCAGCTGATCCTCGGTCGCAACGAACGGACCGAAATAAATTGAGCATTTACGAACTCTGATTGGGCCTTGTCGAGTGTCTAAAAGCACTGCATATACGGAACTGCTTAAGCAAACAGCATCCTTGAGCGTTGGCGACGCACAGTGCCAACAGTCATCATTATGCGGCATGTTTTCGATGGAAAATAGCCATAACTACGACCGCTTAATACAGTTTACATGTGGGAAGACAACGGTAACCCGTCGTACTAACCGCAAAGCTGCAAGAAAAACTGCAAAGCAAAATACACTGATCTCATATATATAGAAAATATTGCGATGATTTATTAATCATTTACAATACATTCACACACTCGGCAGTGCTCGCCTTAATAAAAATGTTGGTAAAAAGTTTTCAAGTAGAATTAAGAATCAGCTGTCCGTGTCCTTGCTTAATGGCAGCCCCCGCTCTTATGGACTCCGTGCGAGCGGTATATCTTCGAAATTCTTTGCAGTGTTAAGACGGTAATATCGATAAGATTCCTCTTCGTGACGTCGAGCCCCAAGCGCGTACTGGCAGATTCGAAGTCCCATACACCACTCACAGAGATAGTGATGGATCCGAATCTGCGAGGTTTTCGCGGGTCGGGAAGCGCCGCTCTTAGGAAATCGACGTCATATTTGGTGATCTTGTCCTGCCGCGCTTTTGCCGGGTCTCTGTTCGGGCCACAAACCTCGGCATCTAAAACCCTAGACCTCGGTAGGTTATTACGAGGTCGGGCTTTAGACCCGGTGCGCCCGGTCGACGGAATAGTCGCTAACAAACCACCTCATGGCCCCTCTCGCGAAGAAGTCGCGCCACGCGATCACAGTCGTCGTCATGTCTCTTTATAGTTTGCTTGTGTGTTGTATCGCCCATCTGAGCGACATGAGCCAACGTCTCAGGCGCATGACACCCTTGCCTATAACGTTTGTTGTAGCCCGGGCGTCCCCTGGCCAATCTGGCACGCGTTGGTAGTGCGTTGATCCTGAGCTTTAGTAGGTTTAAATACTCCTTACCAGATAGGTAGGGCATAACCTTAATCCAGTAATGTACAAAGGGCGTTTCGTGTGCTTTTTTTAAAATATGCCCCATCAAACGTGTTGTGTAGTTGTTGAGACCAGTAATCGGTCTCTTGTGTAGCGGTATATATATATATATATATATTTTTTTTCTTTTTTTTTAAGATTTTCCGTAAGGCAATTGCCTGTGTACGGTTTTTTCATGTCATGGCTAATTGTAATCCACTCCGGCATTTACCTTGTCTAAATTGGAAACCATGCAAACCAGTTTAAGAGTGGCCGGTCTGGGTCTCGAACCCAGCCCTCCCGAATGCAAGGCAAAGGCTTGCCACTAAGCCATCATTTTTTTTAAAAAGATTTTCCGTAAGGCAATTGCCCGTGTACGGTTTTTTCATGTCATGGCTAATTGTAATCCACTCCGGCATTTACCTTGTCTAAATTGGAAACCATGCAAACCAATTTAAGAGTGGCCGGTCTGGTCTCGAACCCAGCCCTCCCGAATTCAAGGCAAAGGCTTTGTCACTAAGCCATCTTGCTCGGTGATATATATATATATATATATTAAATATATAAATTATAAGTATATTAAATATATAAATACATATATATATATATATATATCGTTGACCATTATAAACTTTTATCTTTAAACGTGTGTGTTACCTATCACGTGCCACGCTTGGTCTGTTGTGGCGACGGTACTAGAAAGGTCCCCCAAACGGGGACGGCAGATCTACAATGCAGAAGGAATGGACTTCCTTCTGCATTGTAGATCAATATCAAGGCGCTATTTAAAGAAGATGAATTTTTGTCTCTGGGTGAAATGTGTAAGAAATTGCCGACCTTGCGAATTAGTTGTTCTGTCCGAACACTGGAAGTACCCAAGGCGTTCAAGACGAGCAGGCAAAGATTTGGGGATACCCGATAGATAAACATTTTAACAGCTTATTGCTTCGGATGGACTGTGTGGCCAGGCTCAGATATGCCGCCGTCGACTACAGAAGGAGCAAGGAAATCGGCGACTATTGCCTACTAGCATATTGCCCCGCTCGGGTGTGAGTGTCCTCTCATCTGGACGCTTACCGCTGTCCGCGCAGAGGCCGTTTTCCCACACTGACAATACAAGGTTTGTTTTTAGTTGTAGGCGTTCCATCGTCGAGAAGTTCACCTGTAACCATACGCCTGAATCCTTGCCGAAAACGGCTTTTTAGCTAACTCTAGTGGTTCCGTCTCGAGCATTGCTGATTGAGTAGAGGGCTGCCTCCGTTGCTGCCGGATTCCCGAATCCCAGCTAGTGTGCACCCGTTGCGTCATAAATAGTGGTTTTAGTGAGATATTCGCGGCGAGCGTGCACAATGCAGATACGTACGCTGGAGGGCAAACCAGACCGTGTTTTAGAAGGACAAATGATGTTATGCCGAATATAAACGACTGAAGCGTGAGGGGGAGAGATACACCCAACTATGCGTGTATATATATATATATATATATATATATATATATATATATGTATATATACAATATGACAATATAATGAATTAGTGTACCTTTTTTTAAGGAGGTTGTTTTTAATTCTAGACCATCTTCCGTTCCCTACGGGCTTGTAACTCACCGTTTGGTATATCTTCAATGCACCGAGGGCCGGATGTTGAGATACATAATAGGGTTTCCCCAACAGTCCTTGCGGCTTAGTTATTTAGTTAATTAGTGTACCTGCTTATATATCAGAGGTAACTATATATGTATATAAATATATATATATATATATATATATTCTAATCTAGTTTTCTCATGAGTCCCGCCAGGTGGCATTTGGAAATATATACATATATATATATATATATATACATATATATATATATATATATATATACGCACACACACACGCTTACATCGTTTAGTCCACAGGATTAAACTGTTTCTACAAGCTATGAAATAGCGTCTATTATTTTATACGCAAACCTATACTGGCTATATTGCCGAGACTTTAAGTCATTAGTAATGTTTAGTTGCTACGCGTATAAAAGTGGGACAGGCCTATGTTACGTGCCATACTAATCCTGCGTTACTACTTTGTTTTTCTTTCTAAAACGTGAACACATCCGTACGAGAGAACAACAGGTCTATCGCCATAAGAAGTATGCAAATTTTGGAAAACTCTCGTTCGGGACGAAAACTTCGGCCACAGCGAATGTTGGTTGTACTTGACAGCATGGACAGCAATCAACGTGGATTTTTAGCGCAATTAATTCAGATGGTCTATGACTCGTAGGTCCTCATATTAGTAATCGTAAGCACTCTTATTGTATTTACTTTGCTTGAAAAAGAAAGCTTTCGGTCGCGTTAGCCGTCGATTTTTTTTTCGATCATTTATGAGGTTTGAAACTGATCGAAATGTCAGTTCGGTCGATGTAAACTCAGTTGTCAGGCCAAAAGCGTTCATACACTCCCCTGGGGCCTTTTTTGCTCCAGACATTTGTCATGGTTATTATGTCATTAACGTTTGTGGTAAAGTTACACTTGAAAAAGTATCCTATACATTTTTTCAGGCTAACCCTCAGCCAACATGTATTTCGTAAGGCAATGACGATATTTGTAAGACGGACCCCATAAATACGAATGCGCACGGTGGGGATCAAACCCGTGCACCTATGTGTGTCCTCCTGTCGCGAGGCGCACGCGAATGCACCGTAATGTAAACATTCGGTGAGCGATATACTTCTTGCTTATAATCTGCTACCAGTCGACATAATCGATGTTGCGGGTAGCTATATATAAAACTGTGAGACACTGGCCTGTCGAAGATTTCATAACCTGGATATCTCGTTCGAAATAGAGACAATCAACAAAGAGAACTTTTTATGCGAAAATTAAAGGCATCTCCTAAATCCCGTGACATTTGCCAGATTTTGCATTTATTGTAATGTTCTTTCTAGGTGCGTTATTATTTCTTTTAAAAGAAGGCGTAATAAGAGGGGTGCTTTTACAGTTCCGCTATATATATATATATATATATATATATATATGAGGGAGTAAGCATCCGATAATTTCTTATAGCGCAGCTGATCCTCGGTCGCAACGAACGGACCGAAATAAATTGAGCATTTACGAACTCTGATTGGGCCTTGTCGAGTGTCTAAAAGCACTGCATATACGGAACTGTTTAAGCAAACAGCATCCTTGAGCGTTGGCGACGCACAGTGCGAACAGTCATCATTATGCGGCATGTTTTCGATGGAAAATAGCCATAACTACGACCGCTTAATACAGTTTACATGTGGGAAGACAACGGTAACCCGTCGTACTAACCGCAAAGCTGCAAGAAAAACTGCAAAGCAAAATACACTGATCTCATATATATAGAAAATATTGCGATGATTTATTAATCATTTACAATACATTCACACACTCGGCAGTGCTCGCCTTAATAAAAATGTTGGTAAAAAGTTTTCAAGTAGAGTTAAGAATCAGCTGTCCGTGTCCTTGCTTAATGGCAGCCCCCGCTCTTATGGACTCCGTGCGAGCGGTATATCTTCGAAATTCTTTGCAGTGTTAAGACGGTAATATCGATAAGATTCCTCTTCGTGACGTCGAGCCCCAAGCGCGTACTGGCAGATTCGAAGTCCCATACACCACTCACAGAGATAGTGATGGATCCGAATCTGCGAGGTTTTCGCGGGTCGGGAAGCGCCGCTCTTAGGAAATCGACGTCATATTTGGTGATCTTGTCCTGCCGCGCTTTTGCCGGGTCCCTGTTCGGGCCACAAACCTCGGCATCTAAAACCCTAGACCTCGGTAGGTTATTACGAGGTCGGGCTTTAGACCCGGTGCGCCCGGTCGACGGAATAGTCGCTAACAAACCACCTCATGGCCCCTCTCGCGAAGAAGTCGCGCCACGCGATCACAGTCGTCGTCATGTCTCTTTATAGTTTGCTTGTGTGTTGTATCGCCCATCTGAGCGACATGAGCCAACGTCTCAGGCGCATGACACCCTTGCCTATAACGTTTGTTGTAGCCCGGGCGTCCCCTGGCCAATCTGGCACGCGTTGGTAGTGCGTTGATCCTGAGCTTTAGTAGGTTTAAATACTCCTTACCAGATAGGTAGGGCATAACCTTAATCCAGTAATGTACAAAGGGCGTTTCGTGTGCTTTTTTTAAAATATGCCCCATCAAACGTGTTGTGTAGTTGTTGAGACCAGTAATCGGTCTCTTGTGTAGCGGTATATATATATATATATTTTTTTTTTTCTTTTTCTTTAAGATTTTCCGTAAGGCAATTGCCTGTGTACGGTTTTTTCATGTCATGGCTAATTGTAATCCACTCCGGCATTTACCTTGTCTAAATTGGAAACCATGCAAACCAGTTTAAGAGTGGCCGGTCTGGGTCTCGAACCCAGCCCTCCCGAATGCAAGGCAAAGGCTTGCCACTAAGCCATCATTTTTTTTAAAAGATTTTCCGTAAGGCAATTGCCCGTGTACGGTTTTTTCATGTCATGGCTAATTGTAATCCACTCCGGCATTTACCTTGTCTAAATTGGAAACCATGCAAACCAATTTAAGAGTGGCCGGTCTGGGTCTCGAACCCAGCCCTCCCGAATTCAAGGCAAAGGCTTTGTCACTAAGCCATCTTGCTCGGTGATATATATATATATATATATATATATATATATATATATATATATATATATATATATATATATATATAATATATATATATATATATAAATATATACATATATAAATATATAAATACATATATATATATATATCGTTGACCATTATAAACTTTATCTTTAACGTGTGTGTTACCTATCACGTGCACGCTTGGTCTGTTGTGGCGACGGTACTAGAAAGGTCCCCCAAACGGGGACGGCAGATCTACAATGCAGAAGGAATGGACTTCCTTCTGCATTGTAGATCAATATCAAGGCGCTATTTAAAGAAGATGAATTTTTGTCTCTGGGTGAAATGTGTAAGAAATTGCCGACCCTTGCGAATTAGTTGTTCTGTCCGAACACTGGAAGTACCCAAGGCGTTCAAGACGAGCAGGCAAAGATTTGGGGATACCCGATAGATAAACATTTTAACAGCTTATTGCTTCGGATGGACTGTGTGGCCAGGCTCAGATATGCCGCCGTCGACTACAGAAGGAGCAAGGAAATCGGCGACTATTGCCTACTAGCATATTGCCCCGCTCGGGCGTGAGTGTCCTCTCATCTGGACGCTTACCGCTGTCCGCGCAGAGGCCGTTTTCCCACACTGACAATACAAGGTTTGTTTTTAGTTGTAGGCGTTCCATCGTCGAGAAGTTTGCCTGTAACCATACGCCTGAATCCTTGCCGAAAACGGCTTTTTAGCTAACTCTAGTGGTTCCGTCTCGAGCATTGCTGATTGAGTAGAGGGCTGCCTCCGTTGCTGCCGGATTCCCGAATCCCAGCTAGTGTGCACCCGTTGCGTCATAAATAGTGGTTTTAGTGAGATATTCGCGGCGAGCGTGCACAATGCAGATACGTACGCTGGAGGGCAAACCAGACCGTGTTTTAGAAGGACAAATGATGTTATGCCGAATATAAACGACTGAAGCGGGAGGGGGAGAGATTTGCAGGAGAATACCTACGACCTTCAGTAGCGCTGAAGTCAGGTGATGGCGACGTCTCAAAGGGAACGAGCAAAAAAAAGATCGTTAGAAGCCAGGGTTAGACGAAATCGAGCTCACTAGTGAAGCTCTTAAAGAAGCTATCGATGTCCGCTTGAATGTTCTCCCTGGATGTGACAGGGACTAGAGGCAGCATAGTCGACGCTGGCCATTCTAGATCTTCCGAAGTTCAGAAGCTGGTGGATGTAGCTCCATAAGGCTTCTATGCGGTCACGGTCCACTCTCTGGCGTTGGATGGCACGTAATCTATTATCTACATATTTAAACATGGCCTGGTCAGTCCTAAGCTAGCACAACTTTTTGTATAGCGATATACTATCTTGTTTGTGTAACTTTTGGCATAAAATATTTTTTTTATTTCCACCCTCTTCTGACAAATTTGACCGGGACCCTCTCAATGGTATTTATATATTTTACCATAAAAAGAGTGCAAACCTGGCTGCAATAAAGTAATTTAAGTAAGACTAGAGAAACTTACATAGATATAAGGATTATTAAAAATGAAACATTTAACTATGGTATTACATAAATGTGAAACAGGAGCCATGCAGCAAATAAGTGGTGATCGTTTGTCTCTGGGTTTGTACTACTTTTAGTGGCAGTGTATATAGTATTATGTTTAAGGAAGTCTAGTTTAGGGACCACAATTACACCACGATCAAGAAAAAAAATCGATACCGGTATTGCGTCGTTACCGAGTGTATATATTGGCGAACTGTCATCTCATGGCACCACGGTACATTAAGGCACAGATATTTGCATCCTATTCTCACAATACCAGCTTTCAATATTTTGATTTGCTAGGTGGATAATAATTGTGCGGTTGCCGACGGCTGAGTATATTTTTAAATCGTCCGCAAATTAGGGATGAGTGACCCCTTCTGATATAATTGATGGGGATTCAAGGACGTATATTCTGAGCAGGCGCCCAATGCACAATCTTTGCGGCACCCTTTGAGGGAGTCACTTTCCACGTTATCGACCGACCCACGCCTCTAGCTTAGTTTTTCTAGCCAGAGCTAAATCCAGCTTGCCATCAGTGTATCGCCCACCGTGTAGTCCGACTAGAAGATCCCAGGGTATCATGCACGCGAGTGCAACGAGTTCCTCGGTAGAAGTCGTGCGGTATGTTTGATTTACTAAGATGGCGATCCTACGTTGGGCCCCTCATGATGCGCGGAATAGCCTGATTTTCTTATATTGGAGCTACATTGGCGGCTGTCGATTCGGCAACCGATGCCAAGAGTCGCCGCTTATTATCGGAGATTTAGTCTTTTTCTTGACTGGGATGTTGTGGTCCTGCAGAGGTGGTGATCCATACAGTCAGCGACTTTTCAATGATAGCTTAGGGCAGGTGGTTACAATGAGTGAAAGGTCATTCACATACGCAACTATTTTTCTGGGACTCTCAGGATCACTTTTTCCTCTACGGAATCATGATGTCTGGACTGAGTTGAGTACCTTCGGTACAAAACTTTTCGGGCTGACCCTCAGCCAAGATTTAACGTTTACGGAACTGCCTTTCGCATTGCTTCATAGACGGACCCCCATAAATACAAATGTGCAACGGTCGGGCTCGAACCCGCGCACCTATGTTTCTCTTCCGGTCGCAAAGCGCTGACAGATGCACTACGTATTCTGCGGGCAGGAGGCTCCATCGGGGCGTCAAGAGCAGTCGAGAGCGAAAATACTGCAGGTGTAATCGTCATGGTTGCTAAGGCTTTCCTCATGTTCGATAAATTCGATTTGTGGGAAGACAGTGGCGAATTATTAGACACAAAGGGGAATTATCGAAAGAGCATTTTCGTAAACCAATGTCAGATTCGGAACTAAGCACCGTTCAGACCCGCACGACGGTCACCGCTGTATTCAGGTTTGCCAGGCCTAGCCCCTTTTCTCCAGTCACTCTTGCAGTTATCGTCCACGATCGTCTGCAAGTGGCGTTTGGTGGCTGGTTGAATCGGAAATCGGCGAGTAGGTGTAAATGGCTACTCAATAAGTGTGATAGCCATTTTGTACAAAGACGTCTTATTGACAAATATATTGTGTTCAACGCTGCCATTGACGAAATGAGCTCCCATTGACTCGGCAGTGGAGGTTGTTGCAGTAGCTCAGTCGATTCGAGTTAGATTGAAGGTACTAAGCGGTTGTTATGGACCTGCTGAACCAGGTCTTACATAGAAATATAAGATACATACACACTGTTGGGTGCACACACCCCTGATCAATTGCACCTGATAAATACTGTTTAACCGTTTATCATTGACTCTAATATTGCCTCGTTTGTTGCCTTTGATGGAGATTGGCGGGCGGGAATTTCGCTGTTAGTGACAGCGGCCGCAACACTAATACATTTCTCGGTCACATTTTCATGCGGCAGCCGACAGACAAAAACTTGATGACACCCCCGACGCCCAGAAATTGAAATCAAGCACTGTTATTTTTGTCTCATATTGCACAAATAAGCAAAACGATGACTAGCGAAGCTTTAACCTTAGGCGCGATGTTTTGATGGATGTCTAAGACCGCGCCGCCAGGAGGAATTCGAGAAATGAGTTTGCGCTTCGTGTTCTTCCGAGCAACGGTGGACAGACTATTATCGGTCACGAAAACATTGTGAGAGACTCAACTTGTCGAGGCCTGGTTGGCGTAGCTTTTTTTAGAGAACTAACTGGAATGTGCGGTTGCGCGCTGCTTCGCCCATGCAGGGCATTTGAAACAGTATGGGGTGTCCTCTGGTCCATCGCACCAGTAGACGCACTCGGGCTAGAAACTTTTCCAATTCTGGACAGGTTGCCTCATAGACGGCGGCGCTTGGCTACCTTCGGGTCCTTGAGAACCGTTTTAGCAAGAACGAGGGCCGCCGCTGTGCTAACTGTCCGGTACGCTGCAATTACCCTGAGGGCTCTGACCCTCTGGGCCCGACGCAGGCGGTTCCGGTTGGCGGCAGACGTTAGGGTGTTGGTTTGGAGGAGATTGACCCCGAAGAGAAGGTAATACAAAATAATAATGTAATATAAAGGTGATATAAAATAATAGAGTGATATAATACACATTGTATACTCCAACGGTCGTATGTGATATCAAAAGTGACAGATTCACCACAGGGCGTGTTCCTGTAACAGACAACCACCACCTCAGATTTTGTCAGGAGTCCCTATAAGTCGCAATACGATACGCTGCAAATCTAGCTGGTGGCCACTAGCTTAGTAATAGTACCAACCACAGATGAGAGCCTCTCAGCTACGCACGAGGTATTTTTTAACTGTCGCTTGAATAATCTTAGGGAAGTACAAATCTTAGGCTGCTAAACAGTGAACCCCAACTCTCGGGCAACCGGCACTTTAGGGTTTGCGAGCTGACCTTTTTGTGAGTATTGGGAACTTCGAATATCGTAGATCTTCTCCGCGCCCTAACTATTTTTGAGATACAGGGATTGTAATGCCTGGTTGCGAGTGTACCTGCATGCAGAATATATCCCTTTGCAACTAACAGAAGCCCGTGGGTGAAAAACAGGTCTCCTACAGAATCACTCCGGCGTCCAGGAAATATTTCCCGTAATGCGTCATTTTGTATGACCTTCGTTCTACGGCCATGATCCCCACCTCCCCACAGAAGAATTCCGTAGCAAAGAATGGACATAAACAGTGAATTGTAAAGGCCTTCAGTGGAGACCACAAGCTGTTTCATGCGCCGTAAAGCTGAAATGACCGCATAGTATTTAAAAGTTATATAGTCTAAGTGCGGTTGCCACAATAGCTTATTATGAGGAGTTACTCCCAGCCACTTGACCAGACAGGAGTGATTTGCCACATGTGGGCGGAGTTGGAAGAACGGTGGCACGCTAACTAGCCTTCTAGCTTAGTAAAATCACATGAAAGTCGTTTTGCTAGAGTAAACGACTAAGCCAAACTCATTGAACGTTTTTTTATGATGTGGTCCACCAGGGTAATAGAATGACTTACTTTGCCACTAGTGTCGGGTGGATCTATTAGAAAAAGGCTCGTTGTGTCATCAGCATGAGGTATCGATCTGCCTAACTCGTCACGTTTGATCTTCAAAAGTATAAAATTTTACAAAAAATGACCAAGAACAGAGCTTTGCAGTGTTCCAATGTCAAACTATGCCAGCGCGATTTCACCGCCAAGTTGTGCCAACATTTGAGTAAAACATTATGGTCAAGCGAACTAAAAGCAGCCGCCACATTAAGGAAAACACCCAAGCAGATCTTATTAGCCTCTACTGAGTCAACAACGTCCTGTCACAATTCCTCAAGCGCCGCATCCGTGGACCGAGCAAGGTGAAAGCTCAATTGATCAGGTGAGAGGAAATCAATATGTTCCAAGTAGCAATTTAATTGACGCAACACCTCCTTCTCTCATGTAATTTTTAAGACGTAATCACTTTTAGATATAGAACGGTAATTAGTCGGTAGAGACCTGTCACCCTTTTCTATATAGGGGAACAACAAGAGACGTTTTTAAACAGTCTGGAAGCTCACCTGTTTGAAACGAGAGGCTAATAATACCTAGGGACATGCTATAAATGGAGCCGTAACCAAGGGACATGCTATAAATGGAGCCACTAGCTTTAGCAGGGACACCAAGACTGCAATTCGTCCAACCGGCTCGCAAAGAATCCATGGCCCTCAGCACCTCGAGACGGGTAACAGAAGCGATAGCAAACTCATCCGTTCTTTTATCCCAAAGTCCTTCTAAAACAGGTTTAATGTCCTTCCCTGAACCAAGCGCGCAATTCCGCGGTGCGACAACCAACCGAAGCAAAAAGACGATTTCGTTCATCTGAAATAAGCTTGACATCAGTTAACAATCCACCGGACCTTGAAGGCAAGATCGAACGAAGCTCTGTTCGTCGCGTTTTTTACCACACGTCTTGTTTATAAACTTCCAGAGTCGCCTGAAATCCTTTTTGAGAACTTCAAACCGAATTCTTTATATATATATAAAAGCCCCTTTTGTCGCACGGACAGCGGTTGTATACCCTTCTCTGAAAGATAAGTACGCCGTCCTGGCATCTAATGTTTTTAGTCAACGATATATAGGGGCCAGTTTGTTAGCTTTGCGAAGACCTGCAGAAAAAAACAATGGAGTTCTCATACCGCATGCTCAAGCATAGCAAACGCTTATCGTATATGGATGTGAGCGTGGCCCGGAACGCCTCAAAAGCAGAGCTGACATCAGGGGCATCAACAACATTCAATCATGAAGCCTAATTGACCCTGCCGAAGAACTTAGCTATGCCAGGCCTGCCATGCTGCCTATAGGTTGCAGTAGATGCAGGAAATGATAACTACAGAGAAGGTTGGCCTCCAATTAGATGTACAACTATAGGGGAATGGTCGGAAAACATCACTGCATTGAGGACAGCCGGTCGAATACTTTAAATATGTTAGCAATTTGCTATTGCAATGAGATAAATGCATGTACCCTAAGAGGGGCGAGTGATAAACTTAATGACATGCGTAAATCCTTTTGCATCAAAGAAGGATAAACATTTAGGTGGAGTGTCGGCTATAATATTGACATTTGGGTCAACCATTAAAATGCATGGCAAGCTGCCGCTCGTCGGAAGAAGCCCATTCAAGATATTAGGCAGAATATGGCAATATGTCACTGGACATAAGTAAAAAGGTAGCCCTAAAGCAAATTGCCTGAACAAATCCATCAGAAGTACGCAATGAATGAGCGAAGATGACCTTTATCTCTGTTTTGATAAAATTCCTGCCCCACCCCCAGGACGCCTTTCTCTACAGACAGCAAAGGGTTTGTACCTCTCTACTGTGTGCAGCACATTATTAACATCTGATAGCCAGGTCTCGCTTACCACAAAAGCATCGCAACTTAACCCTTCATTTGTAAGAAAATCTGCTAGGGTATACCTCGACGTAACCCGTCTTGGTATGGCCAGCAGCATCTTGAAAAGAAATTTGCTGTGTCCACGATTTTTATGGGCGATCGGTTTAACTGGACGAGGCAGAGAAGACAGCTTTCTTAGTGCGGTAGCCTGTGCCACATGAGGGGAGGCTGATTGGCGCATGGGTATGGCTGTAGCACCTAGAAGAATGAGACGAGCTTCTCTACCCTCAGTTGACTCGACGACCAACGATCTTGCGACACTCGCATATGAACGCTTGGGTGGCGTGAAAATACTCGGCTGGGAATGAAGATCCGCAGTGATGCTAGGAGAAGCGGCCGGCGACGTTTCAACCACCTTCAAAGTTGAGGCTGCTGGATACGTCGTAGTTGCCTGCTAAAGTAGCCTGCATTCCATTAACGCTTTATGTTTCTTAATCGCGGCAGTTTATGTCGGACAAACCTCGGATAAAGAGGTATGCGGGCCTTTGCAGTTATTACGTCTGGCCGAGTCTTTGCAGTTTGCCTCAGCCGTAGACATTTAAAGCATGCCTAACATAACAAGCTTAAACGTACGCCATGCAAGAAACGCCTCAGCTAGAGGAATCTTGCTGAATTGAAGAATCACCGTATCAGTAGGGAATAATGTCAGCTTACCAGACACTCGCCGCCTGTATTTCTCTTTTGGCCGAGACTACACTTACAACACTTAGAGCCCCCGGTCGACTCGACTGATTTTGATCCAATATTTGGCCAGATCTTGACATTTGGCTAATACCGGGATACCCACGACTCTGTTGATCTTAAACGCCTCTGCAGCTTTATGGAATGTGTTGAACCACAGTTGAACGATACCACATCTTGATTCAGATTGAAATTGTGAAAACAGTCTAAAAGTTCACTACATAGAGCAATAAGCTTATCAGTGAAAGGCTCGTAAGCGATTGATGTTGTATCTGTGTTCTCAGTCGGCAATAAATCGCAACCCGAAAATAGTCTTTAGTGCGTTTAGCCACCCTGTCGCGAATAGCCCGGATCTCATCAGCGAAACATGTACAAGTTTTGAGCATATCGGATGTTAAAAACGTCTAAAGCGTAAAATGTACGCCTGTGTAGTGGGTCTCTGATGTGAGACTCTCCAGATTATATATGTTATCAACAAACAACAAACAATACTGGCAGCAAGCAGCTCCTATCATCCCTCTTCCCTTTCCTCAGAACAAGTGGCATTGCAAGTGGATGCCGTAACAAGCAAGCCCCAGTTGCCGACGGCTGTGGAAAGCGGTGGGGGTGGAGTGAGTGTGGAAGAAGAAAGTGATGAGAAAAGCAGAGAGCATACGACAACAGGGGGATTGGAAGATCGTAACAACGAAAAATCACCGTGCGGCGTAGAAGAAGCAGTGGAAACGCGAGGAGCAGCACAAACGTCAACAATGCACCAAAACAATAACAATCGACGACGAGACAAAGTTGAAGAAGAAGGAGTTAAATAAGAAAGAACTATCTAATTCAAACGGCGCGCAACACCTAAAGAGAGTGGAGAATAACTGCCCAAAGGCGCTTTAGTGGTTGGCAGTTCCAATGCGAAGCGCATTAAGACATTTGTGATGAACGCTATTAAGAATGACAAATGTAGCGATAATAATAGTTATGGAGGAACAACTATGCGCACATAATTGAACATGTTTTAGCTAAATTGCGCCCTGATACTCGCCGTTTCAATCTAGTCTTTCTCCAGTCTGGACTAAAGGATGTGATAAATAGTGCTGCACGAAAAGGTTGCTTAATTTCGGAGGTATGGTTTATTAAATTGAATGCGCGCTTAACGATCTTGTCAGTTTCGTCTATCAAAATAATATACGACTAATTGTGTGCTCTATTCCCATTGCAATGGGATACGAAGAGGAGTGTAGGTTTATCAACGAACAACTGAAATGCAAATTTAATATGAGTATCATTGTTTTTAAAGATTTTAGTTTCATTCAAAAGAAAGCCAAGGATATGCATATTAATGGATTGCATTTTGGAATCCATGGTGCCCGGTTGGTCGCTCAGTATATCTCTCGTGAGATAGCCAACCACCTGAACATAACCGCCCAGCTGGAGCCTGTACAGCTATCATATAAAGACGGTCGCACAATGGCTGATCGAAATTCTTATTTTCGGGACAATTTAATGCCTCCACAAAAACTGAAAATAAATCCATATTCCAATCATCCATTAGAAACCATCCAGTCCCCCACCCCGGAACCCCTGGTCTACGATTGGCATCACTTTCAACCTTCTACCACCGAAACTAATCGCTCCATTCAATCCAGCAGTTCCGCTTCCCCCACTCCCCCCGTGGCTAACTGCGCTCTAAAATATTTATATTTCAATGCACGCTCGATTGGAAAGGATGATCGTGTTCAATTGCTCAATTCATATACCGACTTACATAGTTTTGATTTAATTTTTATAACCGAAACATGGTTAGGTATAGGCGGGAGACATGTTACAAATTGTGAATTAAGCTGTGATAATAGGAATTCAGTACTTAGGTGCAATCGGGGCTCTCAATGAGGTGGTGTCTGTATATTAGTTATAAAAACGTTAAAGTTTTGTGAGGTCAAGTTAGAGGATGATATTGAAGCATTAGCGCTGAACGTGTTTTCAAAATCATGCTCACTCAGGATAGCATGTTTTTATGCTACGAATGCTGGATCGCTGCCAGAACGCAAAAATCGCATACAAATAATATGTGATACTTTTGAGAATATATGTGATAGTGCTAAACCAATTATAATTGTTGGGGATTTTAACCTTCCAATAATTGACTGGCAAAATGTGTCCCTTTTAGATTCTCAAACAATGGAGACCACTTTTACAAATGCTTGTATAACAAACGGTTTATATCAGCAAGTGACTGAAATTACGCGTCCTCCAGTGTATGCAAGAGACCCAATCTACAAGGAATGGCTAGAATATAGTATAAGTTCAAGTGATTCATCTAGTCATACAAACAGTCTTCTGTCGGATGAAACCAGCACAACTTGTACACTAAACGAAAACCCTAGAGGAAAATTGATTGCTTTAGTTCTTACTACCGATCCAGATATAAGTAGAAAATATATCTGTTTTTAAATCCCCGATGCGCTCAGATCATAACGCAATTTCTTTTAACCTTTTATTCGATTCTGAATATCCTCCTATTGAGGAGGGAGGATACAATTTCTTTAAGGGCGATTATGATCAAATCATAGAAAAGCTGAAACTTGTTCCATGGAGATATATATTCCTAAACTGTGATACCGAAAATAAAATGTATAATTGCTTTGTTTATCAGATGCACGTTGTGATCGAGGAATTTATTCCTAAACGCGCCGGCAAGTCTAAAAATAACACTAGGCTTCGTGAGTATATATCTAGTCTTAAATCACTTATTGAAAAAAAAACCGAATCCGCGGTATGCGACCAAACTGCGTAAGGCAAGCAGAAGACTTCGGGTACTGGAAGAATCCAATCTCGATTTTAAAGATTCTAAGTCGTTTTTTAGGCCAATACGCGCTTAATGGGAAAAATGATATAACGGCACTTAAAACAGGTAATGCGGTTATCACTGATGATATCTCCAAAGCGGATGTTTTTATAACTTTCTTTTCTTATGTTTACGTGGCCCAAGCAGGTTCAACGAAAGCACTTACTTTCCCCCCGCCAACGTCATCAAGGTGTCCGTATTTATTTGTGTCGGAACATAATATTTTTAAGAAAATTTATGAACTACCATCTAAATGTAGCCTCACCCCAGACAGCATCCCTCCATTATTTTATAAAAAAAAGTGGCACATGTTATAACTGAGCCACTCTCATTAATTTATGCTAGGTCCTATGAAGATGGTGTTGTGCCTGATTTTTTCCGACAATCCGTAATTACGCCTGTACATAAAAAGGGATCCAAGTCGAATGTTGATAACTATAGACCTGTGGCACAATCATCAATAGCGTGTATATTATTTGAAAAATTACTTGTAGATCATATATTTCACTTCATGCAGTCTGAGGGAGTGCTTGACGAGCAGCAACATGGCTTTACTAAGGGCAAATCCACAGCAACACAACTGGTTGAAATGGTCCAAGATTGGGCCATTTATATTAACAAAAAGAAAGCATTTGATTGTGTTTATTTTGATTTTTCTAAAGCATTTGACAGAGTAAACCATTTAAAACTTTTACAGAAACTAATTTACTTAAATATAAACAAGCACACCGTTTTATGGATATCAAGTTATCTAACGAATCAAAGGTTTTATGTGCGGGTAAACTTGAGTTTTAGTCGGTATGGGGTGTGTCCTTCGGGCGTGCCTCAGGGATCATGTCTAGGCCCACTTTTATTCTGTATATTCATCTTAGATCATAAAAACGTTATACCCAAAACACTAAAGCACAAACTCTACGCAAATGATCTTAAACTTTATGGGCACAAAAGCCGAGAGGGAGATATTACAAAGAACAATTGGCTCCATTTCCGATTGGTGCGCCAAAAATGATATGATAATTTTCGGTCCCTAAATGCGCCGTTGTGTGTCTGAAAGAGGACCACGTTTACACACTTGATGGACAAGAGATACCCAGAGTAAACAGCATTCGCGACCTTGAGGTAACGGTAACACCAGAGCTAGATTTTAACATTCACATCACGCAAACTATTCAATCTGCTAGTCTTATATGTAATATGATATTTTCTTGTTTTATTATCAAATGTCCAATGTTCTATATCCGCCTTTATAATAGCCTTGTGTTCCCAAATTCATCTACAGCTGTGAAGTCTGGCGGCCGTATTTGAAGAAACATATTGATGCAATTGAAAAAGTTCAGTCTAAATTCCTTCGACGTGTTGCATTGAGATGTAAGGTAGAGCGTAGCAGTCTCGACTTAGTACCTATATCAGAACTACACTCGATTGCAGATTTCAAAATGTACGCACGAATCTCTCAGTCTTCCCATCTTTTTTAATATTCGCGACAACAATCTGCGCAGTACTCAAACCATATCGTCGAAAATAGTTGCACGATCTGACCGAATCAACAATATGTTTTCGTGGCGCATGGCCAGAATGTTGAGAACCATGAACTAGTGATATATTATTATATACTGTACAATTACATTATTAATTATTACCTATTATATTTGGGGCACGACTATTTGCTCTCAAGAAGAAAGACGGCTCTCTCCGCCCGATAGCATGCTCGTCTACACTCCGAAGGTTGGCTTCAAAAATTGGGTGCGCTGCCAACAAAGCTGAAATATTATCAACAATTGGTTCTCATCAGCTGGGCTTTGCAACTTCTGGCGGTACGCAGATCGGAATTCACACCTTCCGCGCTTTTATAAACTCCCGCAGTGGCCCTAACCGTTCTCGTTAAATTAGATTTTAGAAATGCCTTTAACAGCGTCAGAATAGACCACTTGCTAAACGTGGTGAAATGCTACGCTCCGCAAATATTTCACCAGGTGCGTGCGGCGTACGCCCAACCGTCGCATTTGGTCATGCCGCACGCCACTATATCTTCGCAGTCCGGCCTTCAACAAGGAGACCCTTTAGGTCCGCCTTTGTTCTGCTTGTGCGTAAAAGACTTGATAGACTCCCTACAGTGTCCTCTAACTGCCTGGTACCTGGACGACGGTGTGCTTGGAGGTGACCTAGCTACAGTAATCGGTGATATTCGCAGAGTCCGGGACTTCGAGAGGGTGAGTGGTCTATCTCTAAATCCCGCGAAATGCGAGGTCTACGTCACGGGGCCCGAGGATATGATCTTGCCGGATATATCGGAGCTATGCCATCTTCTTCCCGGTTGCAAGGTCGTCCAAAAGAGCGACATTGAGCTCCTCGGGGTTCCCCTCTGCCAAGAGGGATTACCTGGGGCTTTAGACGCGTGGAGAGAAGAAGCTTGAAGTTGCCGCCAGCCGTCTTCCATCGCTGGGATCTCATCGCGGAATATTCCTACTAAGATCATGCTTTTCGGCGGCCCGGATAACGCACCTGCTTAGAGGGGCCAATTGTTTCGACTTGACCGAGAACCTTCGAGAATTCAACGAGTGGACCTTGAAAACACTGGAGGTGCTCCTGAACATACGCCTTTCACCCAATGCAGGCATGCAGGCTCTGCTTCCCATATCCTTAGGTGGACTGGGAATGCCTGATGCTGTAGCGCTGGCTGGGCCTGCCATCGTCTCATCTATGTCCCAGGCATCGGGAAAAGCCAAACGGTTACTGGACGACACAGGCAAAAGAGTCTACGATCACACTTTGGCAGCCTTAGTCGAGAGATTGGCGTATTTGTGCGGTGTCATACCCACGGACACCCTTTCCCAGAAAAGCTGGTCGACCCCACTGCAGGAGAAGACATTTGTGCATCTACTTGAGCAAGCCCCCACTACGACTGACAAGGCCAGGCTACGGACGGTCTCTGCAAAAAGTGCCGGGACCTGGTTACAGGCTCTCCCCAGTATTCACTTAGGCACTCTACTAGATGACGACACTGTTCGGATTAGTGCGGGGCTACGCCTGGGGACAGCTCTCGTTTTCCCCCACCAATGTAGATGCGGCGATCAAGTGGGGCCACAGGCACACCATGGTCTCTCTTGTGATTTAACCTCAGGTCGTCGAGCCCGGCACGCAGCTCTTAATGGGACATTTAGCCGAGCCTTAAGGTCTGCTGGTTTTGCTTGCATTCTCGAGCCCCCTGGCCTCTGCAGGGATGATGAAAAATGACCGGACGGACTAACACTAACGTCCTTTGAGATGGGTCGCATGTTGGTATGGGATGCAACCGTTACTGACTCATTAGCCCCTTCAATGGTCAGTGCGGGAGCGGAACATGCTGGTCACGCATCTATGTTGGCGGAGGCGAATAAGTGCAGAAAGTATGCCAGTATTACCAACCCCCACGATTTTCGCCCGCTGGCATTCGAGACACTGGGGGGACCCGGCCCAAAGACGCACAAACTCATTCAACGTGTCGGCAAGGCGCTCAACCATTCGACAGGGGACACTAGAGCTATCGAGTACCTGCACTAGAGACTATCGCTGGACATTCAGCGGGGTAACGCCGCCTCTGTGCGCGGAACTCTGCTAGACTGGACACGCCCGAACCTGGAGGATATGTGACATTTTCATTTTTAAATAACCGGTGTACACGTTCATAAAGAGACAATTGTTACCTCAAATATTTAAGATAATAAAAGATTGTCATAGACAATTACATATATTTTGCAAAGGTACTATTTCGACCTATTATATGGTAAATTGTTTTTTATGCCTCTTACATTGTGCATTGTATAAATTGAATACAGGATTTTCCTGACTAATTATGTATATAATTATCTACTCTTTAAAAGCAAAAAAGAAACACTTGAATTGAATTGAATGAAAACAAGCCCGGATCTGCCCTCTAACCTTGTCAATGCGCCGCTTGACATTGTTTGCATTAATTGCTACCTTCCAGTAATTTGAATCCTCCGCTGTGCAAGAAACGTCTCCTTCGTTCAAAGTAATAAGTAAGGCAAGACAGCAGCTTCCGCGAGCGTTGACGGTGCACAGTACTCGATGTGCGAGCAACAGGCGTAGAATCCATAGTTTCATCGGCTGCCACAGATGGAACATCGTCACTCTTTACCTTCGAAACGTCACCGTCGAAGGAGCCACCGAGCTATCATCCCGAGCGCCGCTAACAGCTATAAAAAAAAAGCTTGTTCTTCTTCTCCTCCGTTTGATTTACTGAGTTACCTCAAGTCCGCTGGAAAGAGAGCAGCCGTTCTCCGTTCTTCTCTGCTCTAACGATGCCTTATTAATACCTATGTCACTTCTCTGTGAAGAGTAAACAGAACGGGTTCTTGCATGTTTGCGCGATGGCGCACACGCGATGGCAGACGTGCAGGCTTAAGCTCGCGAGACGGCACGCAAAAACAAACACCACTGTAGGGCATGCAAATGACACGCTTGCGACCCCTATGGGCCGCGGACAGCAACAAACACCAGCGCACAACGCGAGAACAACACCACCAAAGTATCAGCGCTCTGCAGTGGGCATCAAACTAGAACAGTTAATGGTATTCAGGTGTCCTAGAAGACTGAGAACATCCGTTGGACATCACGATAAGCCAGAAAAATCAGCACCGGCCAATCACACAAGAGGCACACAAGGCCATGAGGGTCTCTCACAACAAAAACGAACCGCACACACGGCCCGGGACCAACACCGGCACCGAATTAGCAGCCGCAGCTCAAACGGAAAGATGCTCTTGAGCCAGCAGAAGCAGAAGATTCTGTAGTTTAAAACGAGTTCGGAATTTTGCGTCGGGATCTACCGTTTGGCGTTGATACCCGTATTGGTATTGTTGTTGTGGTGGTTGTCGTGAGTGACTCTTACGAAACCTCTGTTGGGCGTCCGGTGGTAGGCCATTCCCCTCCGGGTCTGAGTTCATCATGGAGGCGTGCCTCCACGAATTATTTGGCCAGAGAGCCGAGCAGCCACATGGAGCTGTAGGAGCTAGGGCCCTTAGGTATCGGGACCAGGCCTGCGGTCTTCCATGCGCCAGGAAACAAGCCCTCGGAAGTGGCTGGCGAAAGAGCAGGGTGTGCGGCTGTCCTCGTAGCGGGAGGCGCTAGCCGGGTACCATAGCGGCGAAGCTCTTTTAGTTGCTCCCTGTACTTCAGGTAGGCGGCGACGTTGGCTCTTTTGTAGAGGGCCAACGGCCAGCGGTCCCCCGATGGGCAAAGCTCTGCGGAGGGCGATCTCGATGTCTTGTGAGGTAGTGCCCGCAACGCTCCATGAAGTCCCTGATCAGGAGCCACTTTAGTGACAAAGGGCCTGAGGTGACTGCAGTAACCTGAGGTGACCGCAATGAGGCTAACTTAGAGCGGGTAGCCATGAGTTCACACTTGCACTCGGTCAGCTTAGACCTGCTCGAGGAAATCTCAAGACGTTGTTTAATTGCTAAGTTGGATCCTCAATTATCTGATTATACGTTGTGAAGGTACCGGCAGGGAGCTTTGGCTCTCAGATCGCGCAGATAAAACTCTGCCTATGATTAGTCATCACAATAAAAGCGATCATCTTGGTGCTGAGTTCGTTGTTTCAGGCAATGCAGAGATACTTCAAACAGTAGAACAACTGGAAACAATTAGCAAAACATGTCTGCTCACCACGGAGGCAAGTTGGCGATTTATCACGCTATTCTCAAGACAAGACAATACTAATCGTTATAGAAAAGCATGGCTGCCGCAAGATGCAATTAGTTCTAAGCTCAGCGGAAGACGCAAATTCCAGGTATCCCGAAAATACCTAAACGTTTCGAAGCAGCTCTAATAGTTGTCTGCATATTTTTCTGACGCATATATATATATATATATATATATATATATATATATATATATATATATATATATATATATATATATATATATATATATATTAATGTAATTAATCATTCACGGTCGGAACATGACTTTGGGTCCTGATGTGTGCACCATTACAGGGGTCCAGTGTAGGGGTCAGCTATTTCTGGAGGGTTTCTAGAATCAATCCGCATTATCCCGTTGCACAGGCGCTGTCTGAGAAAATCGGCCTCTCTTATCTCCGCTAGCTAGATTCAGCCGCTTTTCGACCTTCTGTAACAAACTACGAGTAGAGTCTCGAAGGATAGTTGGTTAAACACGTACGGGTACCCGATGTTCTGGTACAATCTAAGCTTGCCTGCCTCGGCGAGAGCCGAAACATGGCCAGCCCGGGCCGCGCCAGCTCTGACTATTGAAGGGGCTACTGAGTCAGTAACTGTCGCCTCCCAAACCAGCATGCATCCACTCTCGAACGATGTTAAGGTCAGACCATCAGGTCTCCTCTCGCCCTCCCTGTCTAGTTTGACGGGTTCCAGGACGCACGG
Organism: Dermanyssus gallinae; assembly: GCA_003439945.1. Lineage (NCBI taxonomy): Eukaryota > Metazoa > Arthropoda > Arachnida > Mesostigmata > Dermanyssidae > Dermanyssus > Dermanyssus gallinae. Next base: position 28,262 of record QVRM01002203.1, read on the forward strand.
TAGATCACTGGATGGAAGAGCTCTGCTGAAGGTTTTATTCAAGGCTTGGTGTCTTGCTCGCCTACCTGCGCTGACGATACAGGACAGCCCGTGGCGTCCGTCTGGCCGGACGACGTCTCCTCAGATGCAGGTATGAACTTATATTATAAGCTATATATTTTATAAATAGAACCAACCGTACGTTAACTAAGCAGCTTGCCACAGACCGTCTATATGAGATGAAGTTCTAAAGGAGGAATGTGCCGATTGCGGACTCAAACCGGTAGGGGAACCTTCGATGTTCAGTACGAGGGAGGAAGTTCTCTGCTGGACGTGGTGGTTTGTAATGATGACTCGATGTAGGAAGTCGACGTTATGCCAAATCGACTCTGTTCCCATCACCTTTTTAAGTGAAGCTCATTGCAATAGCTCAAGCTCAGTTGAGCTACATGAAATCTGATTTGGAGTCCATAGAGTTTATGTTGGACACTTCTCACTTGTTTATTGAGAAGAGATTGTTGGGATTGGTCGACTGCAGCAACGTAGAACAGATATACAAAAGATTGGTAAACTATCTCTACTTTCCTATTTAATTGTGTGGTAAAAAAGAAGTTCGCATCTTTCCAATAACCATGTCAACAAAAGAGATTGGAGGAAATGAAAACAAATGAGAATGAAATTACTTTCAGTTAAAAGGAGAATAATAAAGCAGTACAGTGGCGACGTGCAGTCGAGGAACACGCCACCCTGAATTGTAAGGAAAGCGCAAATTCAATTAAAAAGTAAGCCAGCAATTGAGTTAAGACTGGGCTTAGTCAAGCGCACCGATAACGATATTGCGACTGATGATCACCGTCGTGCCAGAGCAGACTGCTGCCGGTTGGCGTCAAGAATTGCAGACATCAGCCGCTGTAAAATCTACTTCTTAGACGTATTTAAGTTAATGAAATTTCGACGCAGAAGTGCGGTGTGACGTTCATGACTATTTTAGCATATCCCCTGCGGTCGTCCGCCAGTAGGCTAATGAGGTAAGCTTCTCTGAAGTTAAACTAAAACCTTTTTCATTGATGATTTGGATTTCGAAGCGGCTGTTTAAGCGATTGGTGGGCGAGCAAAGGACGTAAGTCATCGAATGAATAAAGGTGATCGTGCGGCAGAGCAGACGATATGAGAGAGCCCGGCTCGCAACCGTTAAAGGTGGCGCCACAAGAAGCACCCAGTCGCCAACTAAAGCCACAGTGTGACGCTTCCGCCATTAAGGCACTCGCGTCCTCTATCAACTTCTTCGTTTTCCCGTTCCTTTTTCCTACATTCTTCTTATTCATATATGGTCCCGATGCAGGCCAGAGCTATAATTTAAAATATGCTGTTTTCAGGTTCAGACGTTCGTCATCAGATCGTCCGTATCACCAAACCGGCGATACCCCTATAGATGACGATCATGACTAGCGCACTAGGTTCCTAGACCAAGCCGTAAGTGCAATGCAATCACCTCGTTAACAAGGCTGGCACTGAGCGATTTGTACATATTAATATCATTACGAGACTATAGTGATATTAATCATACTATTGTATATTTTACCCAATCTGGAGTGGAAATAAATAAAGTGTATACTTGACAAGATCCCGTATCACAATGCACTACTACTGTGGCTGCTAACAACGCATTCATGCATTGTTATACCTTCTACCAAACAGGTAGTTATTTATGTCATTTACACAACTGTTTCTAAATAACGGCTCTATGCGTCACAAAGTATTTGCAGAACTCCAACTAATTACGATACACTGGCGTACGTTGCTTCTAAATATAGCAATCTAAATTAGAACAAATACCTAACTGATTTTGCACTCGCATATTGTAGAAATAGTCCTAACGTGTAATCAATGTTTTAATAATCAGATCCAAAAGTTGTTTGATCAACGTTTTAAGCATCGGGCTTACTCCGTGTTTTGGTCGACAACGAACGTTTTTAATTACGCATAAAGTTGAATATGGTCTACTGTATGTGACGGATCAGAAGACAGTGTACATAATTTTCTGTGGCTAGTGCGGCAATGTGCTAGGTATTTGTTGATTGGCTCTTTGATCAGCATAAGTCTACGATAACCAATATTTTTGTACGGTCTGACGTCAACGTTAAGGCGTCTGATGACTCGGTGACCAAACGAAAACATGCATGAGCAAGCTTGAAATGTTCTCTAATTGTAAAAAGTATGCTGAGTGATGAAAAGGTTAGAAATGACACGGATGTCCAGATCATAGGTGGCAATTGTACTTTTATTACGTTGTGCGATTTTCAGGCTGCGGAACAATGAGTGAACCCATGATGGTATGATGTTCAGAGATCATTGTTGTTGATCCGCAATTTAAACGGCTTAGCCTCTACGCGACTCGCATCGGAAACGCTACAATATCCGTTACTTCAAGGCTCGTCAAGAGCGATTTCTAGGCATAAGCATTTCATCAGAAGATTAGTTCTGCTGCAGAGATTTCGGTGCAGAAGCGTTGGCTACATAATGGTAATACGGAAGTTAAGCAGAGACCTATTAGCTATAACATTCATATTGCCAATTCGATTTTTATTAACCCCTTCAGGTCTCATTGATATGAAGAACAACTAAAAGTTACCTGATTCAGGCTGACCTTAACGGAGCACTCTCTTGCCTGCATGCTACCAAAAGCATGGAACGAGTTTTCGCAGGCGTTCCGAAATACAGATACAGTCGGCGTTTTTAATATGTGTTTTGGTCGTGAACCTAAATGCAGAAAACAATACTTTCTAGTACATAGAACATAAAAAGTTATATAACTAGATCTATACAAATACATTTTCAACACTTTCTAGTTTTAACCGTGAATATTTGAATTGCTTATATACAGCAGTAGTGGCGGATACTTTTGCACTTTTGGGCCGCTCGGCGTCACCAATGCTATGCGTGTCCGGTCCAAGATTATCAGGACCGGATTCGTCATGGCGACGGACAGTGACATCCTGACATTTTCGGGCAATAATTTTCCGACGGAGGTTTGCTTGGGCCTTAGAACCCATGGCGTTACTCTTTAACGGGAACGTCTACAGTGCTATCGATGCTACAGTTTAGATCATAAAAGCGTGATTGTCCATTGAAGGACTCAGGCCCCTCGTTGTAGACGATGCGGATCTACAAACCATTTGCGAACAGATTGCAAAGACGCAGCGCGATGCTGCCTATGTAAGGGCGGCCATGAGGCCACCTGGGGATAGTCCTTTCGGGGCTGCTCGGCACACATGAGTCGCTGACTAAATCTTCGACGTCTTCTGCGAAGCCGCTAGCCTCCAATCTACGCCAACAATTGGAGAAGGCCATTAGTGCTGTACTCAACCCGAGTCCGCTAGCACCGCTGCTTTCGGCGAAGTCCAGAGCGAGGACTCGAGCCTCGACTGGAGAGCCTGAGGGGACAAACTCGCAAACACCATCATGTTAAATGGTCAATCAGATATAAGGCACTGGCTTACTTCATCCGTTCAACCACAAGCAAGAGCTCACACTGACGCCACTTCGACACATTCTTCAAATCGCTTCTCCGTCACCAACGCACACTCTCAAGCAAACCCGCCAGGAAATAGCTTTCCAACGTACGTATCAAAGGCTGTCGCTATCAAGTCCAAAGTAATGATGATATCGTGCATTCCCGTAGTTTAAGAGAAAATTTTGCCGTCGAACTGTCAAAAACTATCAACGAGGTGTGCTCGGTGGCCAGCTAGCACAGTTGGAAACGGCTGATAGAATTTCCGACAATGATGTTTGTATACCGGTGGAAAAGGAGAAGGGGCGCACGCTCAGCTTGGTCCTACGAGAAAATTTACTTAGATTTCGCAGAGGCGCACGCCTGGAAGAGAATCCTCATGTAATCAGTGGACGACCCTTGCGAGCTACAAGTACTGACGACGCCAGTCGTGGAGCAAAGATCGTGCAGTCAAAGCTGTCCCAGGGGGACGTCTCTTCCGCTGCTCGGACCCTGCTTTCTACAGATCAGACTGCCCCAATCGACGCAAATGCTAGAGCAAGTTTATTGAAAAAGCACCCCGCACACCCCACGGATCCAATGTACCCTGAGGCGCCGACGCCGGTACCCCCAGCGTCTGAAACTGATGTCACGACTGAGGAGATTCGAATCGCCATTAGAAGTTTTCCAAGCAGCTCTAGTGGCGGCCCGGATGGTCTTCGCCCTCGGCATTTGAAAGATTTCATAGGTTGCCGTCAGGATGATAGCAACCCCCTGTTGCAAGCGTTACGTCAATTCGTTATTCTAGCAGTCAACGGGCGACTTACAGAGTTCACTCTATCTATTTTTTACGGCGCAACATTAATCGCTCTACGAAAAAAGGACGGTGGCCAATCGCCGTGGGGCTTACCCTGCGGCGACTGGTCCGTAAGATTTTAATACAAAAAGCTATGACGGCTATTCTCGAGCTAGTGGCTCCCATGCAACTAGGGTGCGGGATAAAAGGAGGAGCAGAAGCGGCTGTGCATGCGGCCGCCGCTTTCATCAAATTGAACAGAGCGCTAGGAAAAGCTTTATTCAAGCTCGACTTTCAAAACGCCTTTAGCATGTTTCGTCGAGATCACTTACTCAATGCTATAAAAAGATCGATACCTGCTATTTACCCAGCTGTATACCAGATGTATAGGCTACCCACTAATCTTGTATGGGAAGGTGAGACGCTCAAGTCGATGTGTGGGGTACAGCAAGGCGACCCGCGTGGGCCAGCCCTCTTCTGTATCGCTATCGCTAAACTACAGGCGAAGCTTCGATCGGAGTTTCGACCGTGGTATCTTGATGAAGCAACGCTGGCAGGTGACCTGGCAACGATCCAGGCAGACATCAAGACTGTTCAGGAATTTCAAGCGTGCTCCGGCTTAACACTCAACGCAAATTAATGCGAGCTCTTTCTACTGTCAGAGGAGCACCGCGACGAGTCTATTTCAAGCTTGCGGGGAATACTACCCGACATTCGATTAGCAGCCGATGACAATATCGAGGTTCTGGAAGCCCCCCTTACCGATGCGACGCTGGAGGGAATACTGCGCAGAAAACTTGTTGAAGTCAGCCGATGGTGCAGCAGACTTTAAGCCCTAGATGCCCACCCGGCATTATACCTCTTGCGACAAAGTCTCTCCACTCCTCGCTTGACCGATCTTTTGCGTTGTTCGCCTTCTTTTCAAAGGACCGACCTTCTCGACAAGTTCCACGACATTCTGCGTACGGGACTAGAAAGGCTACTCAACGTTCACCTTGGATTTGCATCCTGGACCCAAGCATCACTTCCTGTGAGCGCGGGCGGCTTAGGGATTTACCGTGCTAGGGATTTACTATTGTGCTACTTGGGAGCCTTGACAGCATTTAAGGATTTAAAACTTTCGATTGGAGTTGAAGATACCCCAGTTCAGCTGGCCAGGGCCTCCGATGAGGCCCTGGAGGAGTTGCTGGGGAGAGCCCCGCAAGCGAAAAACTCAGGGAGCACTGGACCACTTGGTGGTAAAAAAGAGGCAAGACGCGCTTCTAGCACAAACCCTAGACTTAAAAGGAAAAGCTCGCCTAAAGGCATGTTTTGATCCAATGAGCGGAAAGTGGCTGCAGGCTCTCCCTTCGCCGCAACTGGGGACGATGCTGGACAATAACACACTCCGCATCGTCTCGGGTCAGCGGCTTGGGGAGGCTGTCTGCGCAGAGCACGTCTGCAACCTGTGTCGGTCTAAAGTTACCGCTACAGCGGAACATGCGCTGTCCTGCCGGTTCAGTGCCGGTCGCCATTCAAGAAATTTTGCCATCGACGATGTCGTACACCGTGCTCTGCAGAGCGCCCAGATTCCTTCAATGAAAGAGCCCCTCGGTATGTGCGCCAACAGCCTTCTACGCCCGGATGGAAAAACCCTAGCACCATGGGAAGGAGGTCGTTTGCTAGCGTGGGACGCGACGGTTTCTTGTACAATCGCCAACAGTTACATTGCGCGCACAAGTCGGGAAACTGGCGCGAGCGCACGTCTTGCTGAATGTCGCAAATTGTCGAAGTACAGGGAGCTCTCGCTGCAATACATAGTTCAGCCGATCGCCGTGGAAACGCTAGGGCCAATGGGTGAGGCGACCGTCAAGTTCCTCAAGGAGCTTGCAAGGAGGGTAACTGCTGTGACAAAGGATGCGCGAGCCGGGGAGTACCTGGTGCAGCGTATCTCTATAGAAGTTCAACGTGGTAACGCAGTGGCGGTAGTGAGGTCGCTTCCATCGCCGGGGGAAAAACTGCCAGAAATGCCGTAGCAGTAACAACTATTATTTGATTATTAACATATGAAACATCAAATAAACTTATCGTACTCTTTGTAAAAAAAACAGTACTGGTGTGATATATATATATATATATATAGATCACGGGCTCAAGTCTTAGTGCTGAACTATTTGTGATGAGTAAATTGTATGCATATTTATTGTAAATAATACCGCTATATAATTGTGACGCATTGTCTGTGAGAAAGTATGCCCGTATTAAACGATTATTATTATTAAATATGTACGGACGGGACTGTGAGAGAGACTCTCGAGGTGATTTCAGTGTGGATTGGTGATGCTTCTATTGGTGAGAATTGACCAATATTAGCTCAAATATACAGATTTCTGTGTGATTTAAGTTCACGAAGTGACTAATACAGTGACGATTATAAATTAAACATGGTTTTTAATTAAAAGAAATACGCTTTTTTAGTATTTTCGGGAAGAACATTGAAGCGGAAGCTGAGGTTACAGGGGAAAGAGGTTTTTAGGTTTTAGATAAACAATTTAGTTGCAACTCTAGTGCGTCCAAGGGAGAATTGTTAAGAGAGGAGTAAGTTACCAATAAAGAAAGCAGACAGATGTAGGGTTTCGGTAAGGTGTTAAATCCTTTGGGGGTACCTACAAGAGACGTTTGGCAGACAATGCATGTGCCAGGGCTGACACTTGCAAACGCTGTCCTAGTAATAGCTCGGGTTTATGGAATAAAGTAAAAGGAATTTAGAGTGCAATATAGGGAGGGCGGAATGTCAAAATGTATGTAATGGAAAGTACAAAGTAAGCTGAGTATTGCAGTAGAGTTAGAGCACAAAATAACGGACGACGGGCTACGAAGATAGAGTGGGTAAAAAAGGCAATGAGAGTGAAAACAAAATCGAAAAGAGATAGAGTAGAATGGAAATAATAACGGATATAACTTTGGTGCTGAATCAATTATGGCCCTACTCATCGTATGATTCCGCACACCATAATATATATTTTCTATGGGAATAAACAGGTAAGCCCACAAAATAGATATCGCAGGATCTTGAATTTTACGAGCATGGTTAATAGAATGTCTTGCCTTTCGCTAGCCAACGTTGGATGTCTTGCGGCCGGTATGTTTAGGCACGATATCGTCTAAATGCATCTATCGTCATCGCGTTCTCGTACTGGATTTATATGGGCTTTCTCCGGCAGAGGCATGTAGCAGCAGGGCAATGACAACCACGTCCAACAAATACAACCAGCAAAGCCGGGGCTCGAACTTGCGATTGTTTTGCTAACCATGGTTGCCTTGACAACGCCCCGTTTCGAACGGTGCGTTAGCCGCCAAAGCCACCGCCGCTACCAATTTAGTTATATATATATATATATATATATATATATATATATATATATATATATATATATATATATATACATATATATTTATCTTTTTATCTTTTTTTTTCAATGAGGAAATTGCCGCAATAGCATGGCAGTCGTCTAACGTTGGACGGCCATGCCGTCCTCGTGGCGCGCACGAGGCTCGAAACGCCCAAGCGAGATCCGGACGGAATGACTCATCGATGCAGGCCACGCAGAAGAAGGTCCACTTCGACCTCCAGCGTACAATTGATCCAGATGATGACGGATTTTGGTTGAGGGGTTCGGAACTTGACATCAATCCTGCCTTGTCGTCCGTAGCAACTCCAGCGCCGAACGGGTTATGCAACCATTTACTACATTAAGAGAAACGGCGACGTTACTTCAACACCTCCTATTCTATATAATATATATATATTTTTTTTTTGGATTTGAAATACAAATTTTATTTAACTCATAACGGGGTGTAAACAATTGGCCTATATATATATATATATATATATATATATATATATATATATATATATATATATATATATAGATATGTTATTACATATAGTCTTTTCTCTTGCAGAGATTTAGTATATTATGATTATTCCGAGCGTCTAAAGCTACGTGGGACTTTGCTCTAGTCAAGAGAACTTTGCGATCATACCGAAACATCTGACTAATACCTAGTACTTATGTTGCAGCTTCCTAAATGCAGATATATGCGTACGTAGTCTCGAACGGATCTCTAGCGCACCACTTGTGCGCTTCTTGGGACTCGGTCGTGATCGGGGAATTAAAAAGCGACTAAGGGGAACTGAGGTGCTACGTGTGTAGCTACTAAAGTTGAGCTGCTAGAATAGGTTAGAAGGAGGTAGTGTGGATGCCAGGAAGCCTGTGCATCATAAGGAATAGATGTCGAGAACTCGACATACAACAAATACGCTTCGTTAACTAAATTTTATTCCTACTACTGAGCCCTGCGATTCTTGCAATACTGCGTTTTTTAGATCATGTACTTTTGTCGTTTGTGCAATTTCGATGTACATATATTGTGCCTACTTGCGGCTATTGTCATGTATATTGAGCCTACTCGTGGCTAGCTTTTTCTTGGAAGCCTGAGAAGTGCGCATAGTGCAACGGTTGTTCCCCATAGATTTTGACGTATGTTTATGAAAATCTTCGTTGCTCCATGTCAGTGTGGCAGAGACTCCTGCATTCACCTGCTGATTCTGGGCAGTTCCGTGTGCCAGCGTGTTCGGTGTTGATTTGTGAAAAACGTAGCGAAGGCGCTGCCCCGCTTATGTTGGACATTTTAAAATTCTAGTGCTTTAGGGTGTCCTCGAGTTTATTGCCGCAGTGGACGTAAGTGAGGCTGGGAGCCTTCCCCATCTTGAGCAAGTGGGACTGGACGTCCCCATGAACCATCAGGACCTAAGTGATATGGAAGGCTAGTTCTCCTCTGGGCCGATTTAGCCATGCTTTGATGTTTAGTAAAAAAAAACTTCTGAAGACTGGCGTCCGGAGCGTCCTTCTTCAGGACTTCGTGATCCTCCATCTTCCTTTTTGAGTGTAGGATCTTCCCACAGACGGCGGCGTTCTTCCGCCTTTTGATCAAAGGAAATCGTTCTTGCGGGCAGAAGCACCACCGCTGTGCTCATCGTCTGATGTGCCATGATTATCCTGAGGACTTCAAGCCGCTGAGCCTGGCGCAGGCGACTCATCATTCGCTGCAGATATTAATGTGCTAGAAGGCCAAGCCGGAGCCCCTGTATAAGGCGACTGACTCGGCCACTAACATGATGATGCGTCATTTGAAGTGACGGGTCTCAAAGGTGTTTGGTACGAGATGTGCAAAGTTATTAGCTATTTTGAGGGTTTTCTCCGTTGCCCGCCGCAAGTGATATGTGCCTTGGAAACTTCGGGCAATATCGTTAGCACGGTACCTTGCCGTGTTAACGAATAGTATCTCTCTCTTGAATCGCAAATAAGGAACGGAGCAATTATTTCGGCCCATTAGAAGATTGCATGGTTCTTGGCGCTAAAGCACGCTTCGGGCTAAGGCAAGCCCTGCTCTCCGCTTCCAGTACGCGACGTCGGCGATTGCGTTCTTCGCGCGCCTCTTTAGCAGCTCTTGCGTCCGTGCCTGGATGTCGAGGACGTAATCAGCATAGGCAAGGAGGTCGTCTCCGAGGGGAAGGTCTCCTAGACGTCATAAGCTATGTTTCATAGCAGGGGATCTTGTATGGATATGATACTCCTGCAGTCATATTAAAGATTATTTATTGGGATTGGATTGTTTAGCTCTGTAGGTAGTCGCATATGACTCTAAAGAGGTAAAATATAATTTTTTACTTGTGAAAATTCCTATGTATGACACACCACAGAAACCTGTAAATGCGTTCTTGACGTCGAGCAAAACGGCTAGGAGGGCTCCCGTTTTCCTGACGGAGATTTGTGGAGGAGCTTGGCCTTTAATTGAATCCGATGAATGGCGCTGATTGTCGAGTGCGCATTCCAAAATCCGTATTGAGAGTCGGATTAGAGGCCGTTTTTCTCGGCAACATTTCGGTCGCGTGCCCCATGGACTCAGAAAATGTAGCAAAGGAACTAAGCAATAGAGATCGTTTAGTAGGGACGAGCCCAGACGTAACATCTCAGTTACCGCACCGGCCACTGCTTCGAAATATTCCTTTATCAGTTGATTGGCTGCGAAAACAGGGATGCAGTCCGTGCTACTGCCGTCACGCGGCTATCAACGACACAATAGCAAGGGCCTTGAGGACGGCAGGCTACCCAAGTACGCTGGATTCAACTGGACTAACCAGAAACGACGGCAAGCATCCCGACGGGATGACTCTCATCCCCTTTGAACGAGGCCGTACCCTCATATGGGATGCCACCGTAACCGACTCACTTTCTCCCTCAATGGTCGGTTTCGGTTCACTTAGAGCTGGTCACGCCGCAACTCAAGCAGAAACGAACAAGATGAACAAATACGCCGAACTGGCAAGAGCCCATAACTTCAGCCCAGTGGCCTTCGAAACCTTGGGACCACCGGGCCCTTTGACTGAGAGAATACTTACTAAATTGGGCGAACGAATAAAGATAACTACTGGGGACAAGAGAGCCGCACAAATTTTCCAAACACTTTTCATTGACGTCCATGCCCCGCTGGATCGCGCAATCTCAATTTTGGGATCGCTTGCCGAATAGTGCACACCAGGGCTGTTATAGGCTGAAAGTTAACACGTTTACTTACACAGGATTGTAATATAAATTGATTAATAAAAATGTTAATGATAAAAACATTTCCTTTGTATAAATGTTTACACCTTCTCTCCCCTCAAGAAACTCCTTGGCGCAATTAAAGCGGCAACTCAGTGCAAACCGTGTCAGTTCTCTTTGCATTATTTCCAACTTATTTTTCAACCCTGCGCCGTACAAGAGATGTATTAGTAAAAAGCAATCCTCTTACATACATGGCTTTCCGTATATTCCATTTTATGATATATTTATTAAACCCGCAGAGGATCTTACACTTTACTTAATTTTTTCCTCTTTTAGCCTTCTTCCTTCGGCATTTCTCTTGTTCCTTTAATTAATCACCCCCGTAGTCATTGTTACTCCCCAAGATACGTGTACTGACTTTTATAATCCAATTCTTTCCCTTGTACTACAAGCTTCCTTTCTCCCCTATTCCTATGAAATATTAAAATAGCACTGTTTTTTCATTAAACGCCATGCCCATTTTCTCCGCTGCTTCCCCACATGCATTCAACATTTGTTGAACTTCGCTAGTGGCCCGTTCTAACACTACCATATCGTCAGCAAACAGTAGCACGGGTGTCTTGATTAATACACCATTTTCCCCTATCTGCCATCCTAATCCCGTTCCATTAATCCCTCGCGCTATTCTCTCTATATACATAAAAAAATTACCGATGACAACGGACAGTCTTGCCTGGCCCCCTTAGCGACTATAAGCTCTCTAGATTGTTCGGCTGCTATTATTATTCTTACCGTGTTATTCATCTAAATTTCTTCTAGTAACTCTACTCAGCTTCTCCCCAAACCCTATTCAAGCATAATTTGATACCACTTTGTTCTGTCCACCGTATTATATGCTTTTTTATAATCTAAAAGTCCTGCCACACACCCTAATCCTCGCTATCTCGATGTTTCCATAACCTAACCTAATAAAAAAGATGATCATCAAACCTATACTCTTTCCCAAATTCGCACTGCCATTCTCCTATTTTTTTATTTGTCTTCAGAATACTCTGCACTCTACTCTTAAACACCTGCATACATATTCAATACGTTATAGGTGTAATTGTGGTTAGTCGTCTATTTTGCAAAGTGTCATTTTCCACCCCTCCTTGGAAAGAAGAGAAACTCTTCCCTTGCGCAAACCCTCCGGGATTCTGCCCTCTCTAAATATATTATTGAACTGCTTCGTTTCTCCACTCGTTAGGTATTCTACCTTATCAAGCGCATTTGTTAAAAAGTCTAGTCAGATGCGGGTCTATAGTTTGCACATACGCCTTTAAATGTTCATATACAATAAGATCCGGCCCGGCTGATTTGCCATTTTGTCTCGATATTATTGCACCTACGACTTCATCATCTGTGAACACAAGAGTTTCGTCTGAACCATCTCTGGGCGAAAATGTGAAATCGTTTCTCAAAAGGTTTGTGAAATGTCTGATTCACTCATTATCGTTTATGAGCGGGTTTCCTGGATCTACTCTTTGTGGCAAGAGAAGCCACGATTTATCTACACTACATTGTATGAGATTTAAACGTCGCTGTTGTTCATAGTGCTGCCATTTCTCTCGTATCATGTATTTAAACGCTCGTTTCAGTAGCGCCAGCTGGTAAAATCCATTTTGGCTATAACCTCTATTGTTACATATTACATATTTTAAAGCTCTACATTCGTGGTCGAACCAGGGTTTGTGCTTGTACGGTGTTTTTTCTCTTGTAACCGATGATAAATGTATAGCCCAGCGGAGGGCTCTCTCGCTGCAGCCTATGTCATCGAGGCTTTGCATCGATTGTATCGCTTGTATCAGTACGTGGGGGTTTAGCGATCGACTTATTCTACAACTAGATACTGGGGGCGCGATGGACGTCTGAACGCGAGATAAGTCGAATGTTACCTTACAGTGTTTGCGGAAAGCTGAGGGTAGTGACCGAAGGGTATGAATTATGACCCCTGGCTGCGATGCTGACGATAATACAATATCGACTGCGCTAGCGCCGTTCCAACTCATGTACGTTCTTTCTGTATAGTCATTCTCAATTTGCAGTTTTAGTTCTTGTGTTCGTGCTATGAAGGCAGCTCGGCGGTTACATTGCTTTGCCAGGTCGCAATTGGTATCTGCACCAATTATAATGTGTTTTTCTAGCCTAATACAGGGTTTAAAACACTTTCCAACATCTTCAATAATATCGGCTTTTTGCCTTTCTAAGGGGCTATATATACATACAAGAGATTAGTCTGTGATTTCTATTACAACGTGCCGAGCTCTGGCACGTAATAGCTAGGCCCATTCAGTACCTACTATTGCAGCACATACACCCAACTTGGGTCTTCCCCTGCCATGATTTTTTACGGCTAGACCATCCGTTGCAAACGTCTCTGTTGATCGCACGTTCGATGACATGTGTCCATCTACTTTGATGTGCGCAGATTCAACGTTTAGTCATTTGGACGTGTTTGATATCGAGTTGTCGTCGTTTAGCTTGCTTCGTTTCTCGCCTCTGGTAGTATATTCGTTTGCTTCATATGGAGTACGGTATGGTTTGAGCTGGCTGCGAAAAGGGTGAAAGCGGATACCGGCCGGCCACACATTTGGGTCTAACAGGTTGTTGCATACGCCAGCCTTCACTTGCACGTGAAAGCTGTTGTAATACGCTTGATTTAAGCCTGTCAGCTTTGTTACTTTTACGTAGGCCTCTGTTACTACAATTCGGGCGATATATTCGTTGAGCACGTCCTAGCCGTGTCCGATATCTGTAGCCGGCTGACGGAGAGCGATTTCGTTGTCGGTCTTTCTGGTACGTTTTGATCTTCTAAAGCTTTTAGATCTGTCATCTTGTTGGTGCCTTTGCGTACGTGCAGTACTCGGCCACGCTCCCTTATTGTCTGCTAGTTGTTGTTGTTAGTGCTTGTAGCTTGGTTGCACACGTACAGGGCTGTTTAGCCGTCGTGTTATTGGCAACAGCGATAGACACTTCTTTCCAGAAGTACGACTTGCAGCTGGTAGAACACTTATCGGGTGTCTGGATGGCGCAATGAGTATGGACAGATTTGCTGCAACTTTCGCAAATGGTCTGGTCCTTGACCTGCTGGAACTGAACCCCGCAGGTCGCACATATAGGACCTGGATTGATTTTAATATCGCAGCAGCTCTCGCTTCAAGAGACGGAGTTGGGGTTGGTGCGTGCAGACGCTCGCCACGTTTTCCAGGATCGTTTTAGTACTTACTTGGACTCCAGAAGGGCTTGCGAGCCAGTTTACTATGGCTGGATTTATGGTTTTCGAGCAATTTTGTGATACAAAATACGTTGATAGAAGAACACACAGAAACTTCGACCGTCCAGGAGCCGCCATGTTGGCAGAATTGACCACCTCCTCAAAAACCTTCGAGAGAGGTTCAGCACTAAGGCCCAACTATTCAATTTACTTCGAGACATGCCGAGCCACAATTTTTTATAACCATAAAAAACGGAAATTATCATGTCAATGAGCCCGTTACACAGAAGACTGGAGTAGCGCAGGGCGACTCCGCAATTCCAATTCTCTTTATACTGTACATTGCTGGCTTAGCGGACCATTTGCGCGCAATAAAAGCACTGCATGTCTTTTACGCGGACGACCTCGTCATCTTAGCCAAATCCCGGGATCACGTGCAATTCTACCTAAATGAAACATCAAAATGGTGTGCGGCTGATAATTATTATTTCTAAAACAAAAATCCTTCGCTTCAGCCACGGCGGCTCATACGCCGTTGTCGACCATCGCGTCAAGGTAAACAGTACTTGCCTTGAGCTGGTCAACCATTTCTCGTACCTTGGCGTAACCCTGACACCGCGACTGATTTTTAACAGACACATCGAGGAGCTGCGAGTAAAGGTCATGGCCGTGATTATGAGTTGAACACTCATAATCACGGCCATGATTATGAGTGTTCAACTCATAACAATGGCCGTGATTATGCTACTCGGAGACATTCAAGATGTAGATCTTAAAACAGCAATGAAAATATTCAGGATGAAAATTACCCCGATAATCCAGTACTGTATCCCAGTAATTGCGCCGCACTTAACATTAGACGATCTCAAAAATTTGGGCCGTATAAAGGCGTGCTTTGTGAAACGTGTACTGGGATTACCCAATAACGCGTCAGCTAATCTGGCGCTAGAGCTATGCGGAGAACGCACTCTGGTGAAAAAAAAATACTCGGTGCTAGACATCTTGCCGACCAGTACAATTACACTCGATATGTACAGAACATTCAGAGAAGACCGAAACATGAACTTTGCTATGCGTAACTATACGCATGGGCCTGTCCGTCGCTCAGATAAGTGGAAACGCGTCTTTCAAAGTAACCGACCATTAGTATCCAGGGTAACATGGCACGGCTATCGCCATTATATGTATATATAATATTAGTGACTGTGTGTAAGTTTTGTGGTGAGTGCAACATCTTTCGCTATCACGTTCTAATATGTCCGCACAATCGGGTAGGTGGTACAGAAGACATGGACCGCTACAGCGACGGCATTTGCAGTCCTCTTTGTGTTCATGAAACTCAGCAGACCGGCATAGTAGATGATGAAATCCGTGAACACTGTAGCGAGTAGTGAGGTGACGACATGTCCGGAGAGAGTCCTTCCAAGCCTGGTTAGTCATAGCTGGTGATAGATAATACAACTTTGGGAATTAAAGACCTTTTGAGAATATTCATGCCGAAAGGTTTCCAGGGCGACTGTCTGCGGCAAATTAAAGCGGTCTACGAGCTTGTCAATAAATTATATTGAACCCGCGAGCATGTATACTAATCTGTTGCGCGAATTCGACGAAAGGCCAAACGCTCGCTTTAAGAAAGCTGACTTCACCCTATCTAACTGCCTATAATAGTCATCGAATGTGCACAGAGCAGCTTGCAGGTCAGTACGGATTCTGCTGAATAATACCAGATCATCTGCGTAGAGCAGGATTATGGCTGTTGAGATTGGCTCTTTTATGATGCGTGGCAGATTCCTGAGTAACGTTATGAATAGAAATGGGCTGAAATTGTCGCCTTGCGGATACCTAGTCGTCTGATCAAGCGTGTTATACTCGCACACACCATCATCGAGAATAATTTGGTTAGCCCTCAGAAGTGCGCAGAGTAGAGTAAGCATTCGTGGCTCGCAGGCTAAGATAGTGGAGCGCTCGGTCCTGAAGCCATGCTGCTCATCTGGAAGAAACCTCAGTGCTGTCAGAAAATCCGTGAGACGTCTTGTCAGTATGCTTGTAGTAATTTGTAGATACAACTTCTTTTTGATATCGACCGCCACGTTGAAGGGTCCAAAGGATCTCCTTTTCCTTTTAGAATCACTTTAAGAAGGCATGCATACCACTTGGCTGGCAGAGCGCTCTCCGTTAAAAAGGGACTGCCATATAGGCACGAAAAGATGCCCCTGCCATCTGGCCCGAATGCATTGTTGTTTCGTATACGAACGAGGGCAACATTGACTTCTTTTAGACTAACCGGCTCATCAAGAGCCCCAGCGAAAAATCTATCGTAAGCTGCTTGAAAGTGGCCCAAAAATTTTTCAGATGGGATTGGGCAGCTCGTAAAGTTCTGAGGCTGTTGTGTGATGAGGTGGGGTTCTTGTTGTGCTTTTTGTATGAGGAGGCGTTCTTGTTGGTCGGCAAATGACCGCTCCGTGAGGTCTTGCAGCTTCCGATAATGCTGTCGTGTGATTGAGTACATAGCCGCAGCTGTGTCATAGAACAATTGGTGGAGGGCTCGTAGTACAATTTGCCTTAGCGCAAAGCAATCACTGTCGTACCAGCGTGGAGAGCGCCGCATTTTTAGTGGTGATTTAGAAGCTGAGTTTATAAGGACGCTGGTGACCTTAGCTATTGCCTAGCTAGCTTTCCTACGCTGGTACGTCGTCACTAGCCGATTTCATAGAGAATTTGGGAACCACGGGGATATGTTTCTTAATCCCCGTCAGTAAGACACGGAAAGCCGGCCCTTCATATGTTAAACAGTCTAGTGGAGCTGAAGTTGCACAAATGCCGATTGTTAAGCATCCCGTTCTTCCCGTAGAACCAACCCGCTGCAGGTTAACATCGGCATAAAAAGTGGGGGTGCCCCTATCGGTACACACCCACAAACTGTATGCAGCGAGTGACTCTAACAGGGCGGTAGTCCGTTCACTTGGGGGTCTTGCTCCAGTCGACAATTGAGATCCCCAGCTAGCAGCACCGTCTGTCCAACGCCAACGAAGCTCATAGCAATGCTAATCTTCTCCAGTAATTGGTATGTACCGTCACCGCTTCTCGAGTTAGCACTGCTGTACATGGCAGTCAACAAAAGTGTGGATGACGAAAGGACTACAACATTCTTTTCTAAATATAGCATGCAATTCGTTGAGCGCAACAATGGAATCTATACTACCCGGGGACATCGAAACGTTGAACGGAAAATGTTCCTGTTAGGACAACGACGTCGAATACTGATAATTGCTTACATAATTCATATTATTTCATGCCTCGAAGGCATTCGCAGTTAAGTTCGCACATCACTAGTTGTGGTTGCGTTTGTTGTGATTCTTTGCCTTCGGCGTTCTTATAATTTCGTAAACCATGAGTGTCAATTCAATCCTACTACCAACAACTATGATGCATAACATTTGCTGTGTATTAAATTGCTTCGTTAGATAATACACGTACTCCTTTCCCAACGCCCGGATAATCTCTGCCGAAATCCCGTCAAGACCACACGCCGTTTTTGGATACATTTTTTTTACCACGCCTTTGATTTCATCTGCTGTGGCGGTAATCTCTAGCTCTTGTCCTTTCTGCACTGCTCACGCTAGTCGTGAACTAGTGCCTGTAACGCGGTGTCCATTTCGTATATTATGTGTGTTCTATCCTGAACGTTATTTGTCATCCTTGTTCCTGTCTGACATAGTCCCAAATATAGAACTATCCCTAGACAACGCGGGCTATGGGCCCACTTGTGTACGGGAGCCTAGGAGTCCTTTCTGTACCTCACGCAGACAGATGCCTCGCTCTCAGCCCTTGGGTTAAATTGTCCGCAATTGAGGGACCTTCATTCAAGAAAACCCTTCCTGCTACGTTTGCGGCACTATTTAAAGAGCGTAAAATATAGGCATCGTTGGGCATTTGAGATAAGTAAACCTATTAACGATTGTACGAACGACGTGTCCTTCAAGGCCCCTTGGCCGTCTGTACGTCTAACCAGTGGTAGTCTTCCGCCGTTGACGAGGCCCGGAGAAGCTGTGTCACAAGATAATGTCGATCAGACAATCTTTTTCTGCTCTAACCTCGCTCGCATCCGCAAAACGCCGACGTATCGTCGCGCAAAAGAATGAACGAGGGATATCATCGGTCAAGCGTCTACTTTCTAAACGCTATTATGCGCGAGATGACGCAGCTAGAGGATGCCAGCCGCGCACGGCACGGAGGCCTGCAGGTGCCAGCGGGTGGCTATGATGAGGGTGCCCTGCAAGGGGTTGTTGCAAAACAGACCTCTGAGGGCTCGACGTAGCTCCTTGGGTGCGCGAGAAGGTGTGCCAAACAATATAGTGCGCATTAGCCAGCCATGTTGATCCGCACCGTATTAATTAGTACATCGCCTCGGGGAAAAAATGTTGATCGTCTCAAAGCAGTGTAAAGCCAGACGACGCAACATCGTAAAGCTCTTCGCCTTGTCATTAGCTCCACAAGACAAGCATCTATTCCTCGCTGAGTACAGGGTAAACAAATCGAGCGGCATAGTGCTATGACAATGAAGAATAATTGCGTTGGAACCACGCCGATAATTATATTGTAGTGGAAGCGGTTTCCCATCGGAAATTCTTCATTAATGTCAAAGACGACGACACTGAACCAGCAATCACTAGCGATCGGCAACGATTTAACGGTGTAGGTGTCTTCGGTATAGAGACGACGACTTTCTTCCGCTTGGAAACTATTCTAAGTGCTTCTGCGCAAGCAACTTTGAATAGCTTGTCGTAACACTAGTACATTATATGTGGATATTCATTCCTATTTGGTTAAGAACAAAATGCATTATTACTACTGCTATTACTAACCAAAAGTATGTGATTATAGCTTATTATTTGGCAGGTGCAGCAGCTGTCGAACCGTAGTGTCTTCGCCTGCGCTTCGCCATCGAAAGAGACACATAGGAACACATAGGGGTACATAGGGGTAAGAGATGCACGAGTTCGAGCCCCGCCGTTACACATTTGCATTTATAAAGTCCGTCTTACGAAGTAATGCGAAAGCACACCCGTGGACGTTAAATGTTGGCTGAGGATCAGCCTGAAAAAGTTGTCTTGAATCCAGCAGCGGTTGAGATTTGTTATCGCCTACGAAGCCGACTCTAATTTTGTTATACAGAAATAAGGTCGAGTAGCCGCCCTAAGCCAAATCTCTGTCGCTTCCTTGCTTCTGCTGCTACTTGAGACACTGCTATGATGGCCATCATTACAAGTAGAAGTGGTGAGACTCCTTGTGTAATGCTCTATGCAGTGGTCTAAGCAATGAATTATAGGCAAACAGAAAAAGCGTTGACTATCATCATGATTATTTACTTAAACACCTGTGTTGGGTAAAAATAAAATCGTGCATTTTATAGCCGATATCGTGCTAAATAAATAAATTAAAACTAAATAAACCTATAATGTGAGAAAAAGGACTTGCGGACAAACTGTGCGGTTGGATAATGCTCCGTAAATAATTTACCGTTTGACGAAAAATTGTACCTGGATACTTAAAGCTATTAACATAATTGTGGTCGTAGTATCTTTTGAAACAAAGGGTACCATTGCCTGCAACGTATTCATTTCAAAATATCATCGCTCTAGTCTCAGTTAAGTTGATATCCGGGCCCAAATTCAGTGACTAGCCAGTTATGCTGCACTTGAAAGAATACTAAAACTAATACTAATATATTTTTTGAACAAGGGTTTATTTTATCGATATGCACATAACACAAATTCAATTTATGAACACTTTTAGTGTCGATAATAATTAAGTACAAAGATTTGGCTTGGCGTCAGGAGCTCACAAATGCAGTTACAAGAATTGTATATAATATAGAATATAGACATATACAATATACAAAGTTATGATGACATTAAACGGGGCAACTGATTTAGAGACACAATGTTCCTACAAACAAGACTGTGATATCTAGAGCAGGTGTAATGAAGGTATTAGGATCTATGTCGGCCAGTTTGTTCTCCTGAAGCTGAATGAACGCTTTGTATGCCTCGGTCTCCTACAGCCCATACATCCTCCGTATATCTTCTACGAATAGCGAGGTCCCTGTCTGTACATAAACCAGGCGGTTGCGAGCGGAGGAGTGCAGGCCCAGAACTCGCTTTAAGAACGCGGACTTAATTCTCTCCAGCGTTGCGAGGTCGTTCATTTTTAGGTGTCGCCATATCAGCTGCACTCCGTATGTAGCCGTTGGCGTGACTTTGAAATGGAATAGGCGCGAATAAGAGAATTTACATACTTGATTGGCGCACCCCCCAAGCGGAGTTCGTCACTAGCAGCCAGACGACTTTCTCTGCGGAATTTGAGCGCCTCAGTTTTACTGTTGTTGATAGTAAGACCAACCTCGCTGACGTACCTCGTCATTGTGACTACTGCTTGTTGCAAGTGGTGACTGCTCGTACTAAACATCACCAGATCGTCAGCGTACAGAATGACTTTGACGAGCGGATGCCTCGTGGTGGTCCGTGAAGGTAGATCGCTTATGAGGACCGCGAATAGTAGCGGGCTGATGTTATCTCCCTGTGCGAACCCCGTCGTCTGCTCGAGACTATCGCGTATCACTAGCCCGTCGTCGATTAAGATTATATTCTTCTGTAAAATGGCTCTGAGAAGTTCTAGTATCCTGAGTGGTGCAGCAGATTCCGCGAACTTCTCTAGCAAGCGTGATCCTGAATCAATTGCTGCTTTGAAATCTACAATGATGGAATAAAGAGGCTGTCCGCACCTTGCTAGCGTCGATTGCACTCCTTCCATCAGTTTTTGGCACGCCGAGATCGTCGATCTGCCCGTCCTAAATCCATGTTGTTCGTCGGGAGGGAATCCTCTGGACTCAAGAAACGTGTGAGGCGGCGGACTAGTAGTGTGGATAGGAAGGACAGCCTTTCCCTTTCGGAATGACACTCATCACACAGTCTCTCCAGTTATCCGGAACCCTTCCCTGAGCCAGGCAAGCATTGAAGAGGAATGTTTACTGCGGAGTAAGTACGAAGGCTGACCTCAGGTGTTCGTTACAAATGCCGTCGAGCCCGCAAGCCTTCCGTGTAGACAGATGAGCGATGGCTTTATAAATTTCTGCAATTGAGAAGTCTTTCTCCAACTCATCTCGCAAGAGTTCGTCCACCTCGGACCATACACTGGTATATTAAGGGGCGTGCGTTGGAATCGTATCCTTGGCCGCCAAGACATTTCTGAAGTACGACTGCAGAGCGTCTGGCTTTACTGGACATGTGAACCTGTTTGGCTCCGTGGCGTAGCCACATATAAGGTTCAGCTTCCAGCAGTAGTTTTAGTTCGCGGAGCTTTTAAAATGCAGCTTTCGCGTTCTTAAGAGTCCTTCTGTACAGAAACCTCGCTGAGGATAGCAGATAGTTCATGGTGGGGTGAGACTCGCAAAGTTCTTTTAGCCGGATTTGAGCTCGCTTGGTCTCGGTGCAGTCTCTGTTCCACCACTGTCTATCGTTGGGCTTTAGTCTCGGTCTCACGCAGCTCTGGAGACCGCTGGTCAATAGGTCATTAAGAGCTGTAACATTGTCATCCGCCGCCGCTGTAATTATCTCCACGAACTGTAAGAGCTTCCTCTTGTCTAGGCTGCGGGAGCCTGATCGAAGAGTATATGAGGCACTGGTCGTGGCGTTAGCGGCTATTCGGAGACCGCCCGGAACGTGCCAAGTAAGACGTTCTCTTTCACTAAGCATGTAATCTGCGCCCTGGAACACAAGCTCGTCATTCGAGAGATTCGTGGCAAACAGGTCTATTGTTGAGAACCCCATCGGTCCTATGAACATAAACACTGCCGGACCGTTCGCAATCCAGAAACCAAAGTTGGATAGCACATCAGTGAGGGCGACTGCTCTTGTATCACCCGGTTTGTCGATTCTTGCGTTAAAGTCTCCAGCGACGACGGCTTTGCCGTTTCGGGGGATCAGTTGAAGGCAGCGGATTGAATCATCTCCGACGAGCTTTCGGCACCCTGGCGTAAATAGCAATAATGCTAATGACTTCCCCACATAACACAACACAGTTATCCTCAGCGAGCACTGGATTTAAGCTTCCCAATCGGTGGTTGTATAACACAGCCACTCCCTCACTTGCATGTCCAGTCTGGCTTAAGCGGATGGCGGGGCAGGACACTGAGTAAAAGTTCGATAGATGTATAGGGGCGGTGGACCAGGTTTCTGTCAGGATGACAGCATCTACAGAAGAAACGCTGACGGGGGTGTACGGAGTTTGAGGGGTCTTCACAGTTCCAAATAAGTAGTTGTAAAACTTTTCTCTCCGGGTTTTCGCTTTGGACCCTCGACCCTTCTGTAGTGGTGTTTCGATGAAGTCGCTCAGCATGGGTTTGTCAAGTCTGGCAGACGATCGATGCCCGCTTGCTCACAACGATTGCTGCTTCGTACGTTCGTTCGTACGTCCCCTCACAGATCTACGGCGGTCGTGCGATTGGTTGCACAGAAGGGAGATCAGACGGTCCAGTCCAAGAAACTCTGTGCATGTGTCAATGCCGTGGCTGCATTTGACTTCGAACACACACAGATTACTAACGGGGTCTTCTTCGGTAATTTTTTGATAATTTTACCCTTCAGCTGACGAACAAAACCGTTCGTCAGCTGTCGTCCAACAATCAACACCGATTTTGGGGGTACCTTGGGGCTACGCTGGCTTCCCTGCTTACCAATCTCAGTTAGTTGAGTAACACAATCAGACGCATCATGCGATGCGTTCGTAAGTCTGTTCGCTAAGTTAGCCACACGTTCTTCAAGAGCCCTCAACCGTAGCGCTAAATGGGTAGCAAAGTTCGCAAAGTTACCCGTGAGGGGATCTTTGTCGAGCACTGCCAAAAACTCCTCGGTGGTCATTTTCGCAGCCTCTTCGAGCGGTCCACCGTGAATCCGTGAACACGCGACAATGAGAGAGAGTGTGGAGGGTTGGTGGAGGGAGAGCACGTTCGCTTGCCAGCCGGCCTACTCAGAGCCGATCCTCGGTTCGCTACAACGGACGCATAACAAGCTCCGACACGGCACTTACTGTGTGCACTGGTTCAGGGCGAATCCGAGTGCGCGCACGAATCCAGCAATGCACAGCGATGAACACTCAACACACGATTTTTTTTCGGAAGCACAACTGTCGCGTGACCGAGGCGGATCAGCGCGGGGCGATGTATCACCTACACTGGATCTAGAAAACAAATTCCTGCAGCAACACTTAGCCCACCGACTTCAAAATACATTTTTTGATACACCAACTGAGTTCATAAAAGCTTCTAAAATTAACTGAACTTGCCGAAAATCGACGAGAGCGGTCAGCACATCGGCCGAACCCGAAACCGGAACTTTCATCAATTAATATGTACATGTATTACAACTACTAACATATTACTTATACAACATCTACAATATTGTATATATTATTATTGCTTGAGTGTCGGTGACCACTCAACGTCATCTTGGCGTTACCTCTCTGTAATTCTAATGACACTCTCTGTCGGACGAGCGCGGTCGATATTGGCTCCGCTGTGGCCTCGAATAGCTTTTTTCCAAGCACTTTTGTCAGTTTGGGTGCGTCCTTGCCCCGATAGCCGAGGGCGTACGTGTCTGAGACAGTCACGGCCCGCGCCATTCGACGCTTGTTGTCCCTCTGCAGTCCACCAGGCTCAAGCGTGACGCCGTAGCTGGCTTGCCTGAAAGCGGGCCGAGGATGGCATCGCGGCGGCCCTGCGTAAGCCCGGCCAGCTTAGTGCAACTAAGCCAGTGCAAGTCACCCTTCCACCACACGGACATTCCTCCACGTGTCTTGTACTAACACCTATAAAGCCACTTCATTCAGACTTACTTGATCTTCTAGTACAGTAGAGGGAAATCTTGATCTCCTAAGCCTTCCTAAGGCTCCTTTCTCCTTCAGTACTTTCGTAGCCATAGCTACTCCTAGCTCCCACCCAGAAGTCGTGCCGCATAAGTGGTGTGCGAACTCCTTAAGGGTTCCTCTGGGGGCATCTGGAATCTTTTCTCCTGTTCCGTCTCCTTCATAAGTCCATTTGTTCTTGAGTTTTGCAATTGCTTTGGCTCTAGTCTGTTCCAATATTAGGCACTTTATAAAAGTGTGGGTCGAGCCTTTCCAATTCAAAAGAGATAGGTCTGAAAGTCTCCATGTCCTGTGAGGATCTGCGTGAGGTAATGTTTTAGTCTTTCCATTGCCGCTTAACTTATTTTTATATGAGGGAACAAAGAGTGTGCCCTACTTTTAACTTGCCCTCTGTTTAGTGCCTGTCGTTGCTGATAGCTGAGTCCTTGCTTTGCCACAAGTTCCAACCTTCTATCCCATTTAGTTTTTACTACTTTTTTTTTTTTTTTTTTTTTTTTAAGAGGACAAACTGGAAAATGCGGTTGCACACACGGACACCACTGCAGGGAGTTCCTGCAAGTGTGGGCCGGTAGTGTGGGGCTCCAACCCAATAAAAACCAGTCATGTCCCCGTCCCCCAACTGACCGGGAACTGCTTGCGCATGCATCAAACAGTCAGAGGGGGCGAGTCTTCTTACTCCTGGGGAAAGTTGTCCCTGGGAGTCGCAGCTTGTTGGCCGATGTCTTAGCTTGTAAAATCTTGTTAAAAACCGCTGTTGTCAAGTTCCAGTGTTCCAGGGATTCTGTCATCTTCAGAACGACGTCGCGTAGATTAAAAATGTGCGTATTCATTAAAGTCCTCAAGGGGTGACGTTGTTCTGCCCATGCGGGGCACGCCAGAGCTGTGTGCTCTGGAGTGTCTTCAAGTCCATTGCCGCAGTGGACGCACATGGGGCTGGGGGATTCCCGATCCTGAATAGGTACGACTGAAAGTCGCCGTGCCCCGTCAACATCTGGGTGGTGTGGAAAGTGAGCTCCCCACCGGGCCGGTACAGCCAGTCCTTGATGTTAGGGACCAGCTTGCGGAGACTGGCACCTGGGTCCCCCTCCGCCAGGCCATCCCACTCCTCTTGCCATAGCTGCAGTGTGTGTTGTCGTGCCTCTTCCTTCTTGAGGCTCTGGTCGCC
This sequence comes from Dermanyssus gallinae, assembly GCA_003439945.1. NCBI lineage: Eukaryota > Metazoa > Arthropoda > Arachnida > Mesostigmata > Dermanyssidae > Dermanyssus > Dermanyssus gallinae. Next base: position 53,456 of record QVRM01002203.1, read on the forward strand.
CCACAGGCGGCGGCGCTCTTCTGCCTTCAGGTCCCATGGGATAGTGCCCGCGAGCACGAGCGCCGCCGCTGTGCTAACCGTGCGGTACGCCATGGTGACCCTAAGGGCTCCGACCCGTTGAGCCCGCCGTAAGCGGGTTCTATTTGCCTTAGTCTTCAGAGCGTTGGTAGGCCAGGCCGGAGCCCCGTATAAGGCGACTGACTCGGCCACGGACATAATAATCCTTTTTCTTGTTTGTTTAGGGCCGTATGTGTTTGGCATGAGGCGCGCGAAACTATTGGCGATCTTCAATGCCCTTTCTGACGCCCGCCGTAGGTGTTCAGTACCCCGGAGGCCCCGGCCCAGGAAGACCCCGAGGTACTTTGTAGTATTGACTACAGCAATCTCCTGGTCCTCCAGGACAAGGCGCGGCGGGGGCAAGCCCCTCCGACCCACCAGGAGAATAGCTTCGCTTTTAGCGGGGGCCAGGGTAAGCCCCGTTATTTGCATCCAGTGCGCTATGTCGAAAAGGGCTTCATTCGCACGCGCCTCAAGCTGGCCCATTGTCCGGGCCTGGACCGTGAGGACCAGGTCGTCAGCGTAGGCGAGGAGTTCGACTCCGGGTGGGAGATCCCCCAGCCGCAGCACGTCATCGTACGTGATGTTCCATAGCAAGGGGCCTAGTATTGAGCCCTGCGGCACCCCTCCGGTCATGTTAAAAGTTTGGTCGTGTGAGTGGATAATCCTGTCGTGTAGGTAGCTCGATAAAATCCGTCTTAAGTAAAAGGGCACCCTTTTCCTGTGGAGAGTATCGAGAATGACTCTCCACGGGAGGCTATTAAAAGCGTTCTTTACGTCCAGTAGTATTGCTAAAAATAGATCTCGGCGTCCGGGCGGGGAGTCGCGAATGCTTTCGGCCTTTAGTTGGATTTTCTTTATCGCTGCAATGGTGGAGCGACCTTTACGAAACCCATATTGGGCCTCGGAAAGGAGGCCGTTCTCCTCCGCGAACTCTCGGAGTCGTGCCTCTACGATGGACTCGAAGGCTTTGGCCAGGGAGCCGAGAAGGCATATGGGCCGGTACGAGCCGGGGCCCTTAGGTATTAGCACGAGGTCCGCGGCCTTCCATGCGGTAGGGAACAAGCCCGATCGAAGCATCTCCGTCGCCGCGGCGGCCACCGCCTCTGGGTATTCCTTCAGCAGGAGTTTAACCGCAAGGACGGGGATCCCGTCTGGGCCCGGTGCCTTTCCTGGCTTGAGGCGTTCCCCCGCTGCGAGAACTTCGTGCGGGGTTACCTCTGGTATGCTGTCCTCAGACCCTCCTGTGTCTTCTAAGTACGGGGTTCGGTCAAAGGGCGGGTGCCGCGGGAAGAGTGCCATAACTGCTTCCCGGGTTTCCTCCGACGTAAGCTCCACCCTTCGTTTGAAGGGGGGAAAACCCCGCACCATCTTATACGGGCGGCCCCATGGGTCCTCCTCCAGCTCTTCGAGAAACGCTCTCCAGGAGCGTTCCTTGCTCCTGGAGATTTTCCTACGCAGGCAGGCTCGCAGCCTTTTATATTCCGCGCCGTATTGCAGGGCAACTTGCCCTTCAGGCGCGGCTCGCCGAGCGCGGGTGAGGAGACGCCGTGCCCGGATGCACCTTTTCCTGAGGCCACCTATTTCGCTTGTCCACCAGTTCTTCGGGGTCCTTCGATGCAACCGGTGTGCTCCGCGGCCCGTGACGACTCTACAGACGGACTTGAGGAGGTTTTGGAGGCCCGCGGGTGTTGTTGGCATCCCGTCCTGGTTGATAAGGGTCCTAAGAGACTCCCGGATCTCGTTGACCCCCTGGCGCCTGGTTGTAGGACGAGGCGTTGTGGGCGGTCCCTCGCGGGAGATGGTCACGTGAAACTCAAGTATATGATGGTCACTTAGAGATTCCTCGTCTAGTAAAACCTTCCAGTTTAAAATCCTATGTGCTTCCGTTCTTCTTGTTATTGTAAGATCGATGCACGAGGTGTGCCCAGCTCTGTGGAAGGTGGGCGTACCCGTGTTAAGAACAACTAGGTCCTCCGCCGCCAGCCACTCAAGGACGGCGTGTCCTCTTCGGTTGGTGGCCGTAGAGCCCCATGTAGTGGAAGCTGCGTTAAAATCTCCGGTTAGGACTAGAAGTGGCACGTCGTTTCGGTTAAAAGACTCTGTCAAGTTGTCTAAAAACCTATGAAAGTCTTCGAGGGGGGCGTTGGGACTGCAGTAGCAGGAATAAAACCGCCCAACGCCCGTTAGATCCACCCAAGTAAAACCGTACCCGCTGCCGTGTCCGGAAACCCGGAGGCGACAGCGGTTGTCTAGTAAAATGCTTGTCAAATTGTTTGCTTCTGTAAAAAGGTCCGGGGTGCCGTTTTTTGTCCACCGGACGTTGGGCTCACTGAGAAGTAGCAGATCTGCCCCAGACCTGCTACTAATTTCCTGGAGCATGTTGTGGGCACCCATGCTCCGGTTGCAGTTCAGCTGTAATGCTTTAAGAGTAGTTGTCATATACGTTGTTTAAGATTCGCCCGTGTTTGACTGCTTTGTGGATCGGGAGTCTATGGGAGGAGATGGTTGCCCCCTCTTTCGACTCCTTTGCGTTACCAGGGTGAACCCGTCCTGGTCCTGAGCGCCTCTGGGGTGGTCTCCCGCTGTGGGGAGCACCGTGCTTTGGTCGGGCGCAGACCCTGTCGAGGGGAGCGGCAGCCTGCCTCGGTTGCCAGACTGGTTGCCGCCGCGGCGAAGCTCTGCAAGTTGGGCTCTGTACGTAAGGCAAGCAGCGGCGTTGGCCGCGTGCCCCTCCTCGCCGCAGTTGTAGCATTTGGCGTTTTGAGTGCATTCCCTCGACAGGTGCCCCAGTACCCCGCATTTGTGGCTTGTGGTAGTTTTTACTACTATTGTCGTTTTATTCTTTTTATCTTTTTAATCCGTTGTATCTAAGTAATCTGCTACAAGTACGCTCCTTCCAATACATTTTGATATTTCCCTTTGCATTAGGAAAATCTCTCTTACAAATGAAACGGCACCCCTTAAAACCTAACTACTTCCTTTTAATGTTTTTTTTTCATCACTGCAAGCTTTATACTAGAACAGCGTTTGCAAGTCTTAAACCTGGCACATGCATTGCCTTTCAAGTGTCCTTTATATATATATATATATATATAATGACCCCTACAGAGATTCACACAATAGCGAATTCTTACACTACTCTATTTTTCATTTCCTACACTTCTGCCTTTCTTAGCAATTCGTAATTTAACGATATAGTTGTACCTAAATATTTATATTATTATTACTACTGATATTTTTGGGCGAGTCCGCCTCAATGATATCTCTCTAATATATGTTATCTTAAATCGGAATATCCTCCAGAAAACGCTCGTTTAATATTTGAATTTGTTTAAGTAGGCTTTGTGCTCTAATGTGCTTTTTATATTCCACCTTATGCAAGTGGAAGTTCAGCTATCCTAGCCTGTATAGCACATATATATATATATATATATATATATATATATATATATAGAACCTCCACGAAACAGTTTGAAGTGCTTCGTAGAGTACATCCTGGGTTCGGCCCAAGCATGAGAACTGGGAGCGGAAATGGCACAGGAGGTGCTAAAGACAAAGCACATAAGTTGCACGGAAAGGCAGAATCCTTTTGAAGCCAGCACGGCTGAAGAAAGCGCAACTTTGAATCAAACGGGTTCGCAAGGGCTGGGGCAAAGTGCGCCTGGCAGGTGGGGGAACCCGTGAGCGACCCCGGCCAATTGATCCGATAGGGCACTGTTATATGGAGACCTGGGCCATCAGAGAGTGAAGCTTAAGGGGGGAGGTGCGTTTAGTGGGTATGGGTCTCAGCGGCGTAACATCCATCCGCTGGGGTCGAGTCCCACACAGCTCGAGATGGAAACCGAATTTTCCTACCCGTAGCAGTAGTGCGTAACTGCATTTAACCCTCATCCACAAAAAACAAATATATATATATATATATATATATATATATATATATATGTTTAAAATTTTTGTTGTCCTTGACGACGATGTTGTTTTTATTCGAGATTTTTTGTTGCTATTGTTATGTACTATCGTGGCCAAATCCATTTTCGACGCCACATGGTAAACAATATTATATTTGTGAGGTTTGAAATTATTAATGCAATTCTTTTAAATTATTATTATTCACTAGCGGTTGAAGGGGCGAATGAGTCAGTAACCGTCGCGTCCCAAACCAGCATGCAACCGCTCTCGAACGAGGTCAGACCGTCGGGTCTCTTCCCGCCTTCCCTATCCAGTCCGACGGGTTCCAGGACGCACGGTAGGCCACTAGAGCGTAGGGCTCTGCTGAAGGTTTCGTTCAGAGCTTGGCGTCTGGCTCGCCTACCTGCGCTGATGATACAGGATAGCCCGTGGCGTCCATCCGGCTGGACGGCGTCACCGCAGACGCAGGTATGAACGTGCACAAGGTCCGTCCCCAAACGAAGTCCCACCGCGATTCTCACTGACTCGTCATCTAGGAGTGTCCCGATTTGAGCACAGGGTATGGCGTGGAGCCATGCGCCCGCCTCTTTGGAGGAGACGGCGCGCAGCCTGGCCCTATTAGCGTCTGTGGCGCTTTGCGCGATGAGATTTTCAACCCTTTGCTCATGTAAGGCCGCCGACCAATCTCTCTGGCGTCCAGCTTCGGCGGGCTCGTGGCCGCACAGGGCAACGCTCTACGACGTCAATAGCATCAGGCAACCCTAGACCTCCCCAAAGAACGGGGAGTAAAGCTTGTTTGTTTTTTTTGTGGGTTGGAAACATTTGGGGCAGAGTATCGGGCGTACATCCACAAATAAGTAACGACGAAGTGGCGGGTGTACTTATGATCAAGGTGTGGCAGAGGTGCGAAGAGTTCAATACAACGCCATAATAAAAAAGCCGGATGGAACTGTGGAAACAGTCAAACGTAACACATGGAAACTGGATATCAAGTTCAGTGGGGAAATCAAGAGCCACATTGAATTCTGCGGGGAAATCCTGCCGGTAACATTGAGATCGTCGACTATGCAATGCCTAATATGTCTCAAATATGATCATAAGGCGGCTGCATGCACTAGTAAAACTGGAAAGCTATGCAAACGCTGTGGTAAAACAGGTCATTTAATAGCAGAGTGCACAAATAATAAACCTCGCTGTGTGAACTGCCACATGGACCACCCATCAGGAAGTTCCCAGTGTTCTGTCTTTCAAGCGTGGAGCAAAGCCCAGCAAACACAACACGCTCAAGCTATTGAGCGGCAGATGGCAATGCCAATGAAAATTGTCGAGGTACGTCCTCCGCCTAGCAATGACCAAACTTCCGGTACACCAACCTGGGCGAGTGTAGTAAAAAGACAGTTGGTACAAGTACTTCCAGAAGGGGAAGAGCGAGTAGTCTGCAATATGCCACCTGTTCCAGCGCCCAGGAAGAAGAACCAATCACGGACAAATATTGTGTCACCCGTAACTTCAAAACAGACACCTCCCTCGTCCGAAGAAATTAGCCTTGGTGTGACAACACTACGGACCTTCTGGTCTGGCATAAAATTCTTCGTAAAACCCTGGTTAGATGAACATCCAGATGTGGCTCGTCTAGTAGAATTACTGGAAGGGGGAGACAAAATTGAAAGTCTTCTCCAGTTCCTTGCCAAACAAAAACACAATGTCTAGACCATGTCTAATACACTGGAATTGTGGCTGGAGTCACAAGAAGAATGTTCCAGTTATAAAAGAAATGTGCACGAGTGGCATTAAAGTAATATGTTTAAACGAAGGTAATTTTCCTAAAAATTTCGGAATCTCTAGTTTTGTGACGTATGTTGACACAGATTGTCAATCAACCGGCACACCCTCACTGGCTACAATTCTCGTTGACGCGAATGTAGAGCAGTGTGAACTGTCGCTCCAATCGGTAGACGGGGCTCGCATGTGCGGGGTATCTGTCAAACTGCACGACATCACCATGAACATAGTTTCGGTTTACCTCTCACCGAACAAAGCCATCAATATGACTCAACTAATGGATGTGTTGTGCCAGCATGCTCCACTCATCTTGGCAGGCGACTTCAATGCAAAGCACCCTGCATGGGGCAGTGCGAATGTAACCAAACGCGGGGAAGATCTGTTTAACAATCTTGAAACCAAAAACTACACCATTATGAATGATGGCAGCCCAACGTTTATGCGACAATACAGCTCTGGTTTTGTGGAGTCTCATCTTGATGTCGTCGCAGTGAGCAATGAGTTAACAAATTACTTCACTATGGAAATTGAAGACAGCGCCACCTTCTCAGATCATGCTCGGTGCTACCTGTACTTGAAAGCAGATAATGGCAAAAAGTGGAGATAGACTTGCATCACTGACTGGAGGAGATATAAAGAATATGTTAGAGAACGCCTATCTGCCGGAAACGAAGTTAGTACTGCCATCAGAGAATCCCACAAGATGGCTACCAAGCGAGTCAGGGTTCCTCCATATCTACCCCCACCGGACATCAAACTTGCTGGCCTACTGCAGGAGGTAAAGCGTCTAAAGAGGAGATTCAAGAAACATGGCTGGCTGTCCGATTACTCGATGTTGGCATCAGTGATGAAAGAGATAAATTCATACTCTGCTGACTTGCGGAAAAGACTTGAAGAGAAGTTCATCAAACAGCTAGGCGTCAACACAGGGTTGGGAGAGGCATGGAGTTGGATTAAGTCAACGGCCGAAACCCAACCAAAATGTCCGCTGTTTGCAGTCTGTCGATCAACGGGAAAGTCATTGCAAACTATACTCAATAATATGCTTGACGGGGCAATAAAAACAGCGGCCACGCCCGACACAGGAGAAACTCCAGGTAGTGTCACTGAACCGCCTGCACAGCGCACATGCGATGAAAACGCTACTGATACTGATTGCGATTTCACAAGGTGGGAGCTAGATCTGGCATTGGCCACTGCCAACGCAAGAAGTGCCCTGGGCCCCGATGGCATCAGCAACAAGCAACTGAGGTCACTGGACAATACCGGGAGAGACCTTCTTCTTCGTGATCTTAATGCTATCTTCAAAAGAGGTGAATTTCCAACTGAGTTGAAAACTGGGGAAGGGGTACCAATTCTGAAACAAGGTAGACCGCGATCACAATTAGGCTCATATAGGGTGATAGTCAAAACGTCCCATGTCGGAAAGCTTTTGGAACGCATGATTCTCCGCCGCTTGCTTACATTATTACAGAATAAAGGAACATTAACGGATAATATGTCTGCCTATAGGCCACTACGATCGGCCCAAGATAATATTCTGGATCTAGCTACTGATATCAAAGAAGCAGTCGCCAGAGGGGATCATGTCATGGCCGTGTTCTTCGACGTCGAAGGAGCCTATAACAACCTTGATCACACTGCCGTTGTCACTAATTTGGTAAAAGCAGGATTGAAACCTAGTAGCGCTACCTTCAAATTGATTGTGACTTTCCTGAAAGATCGTAGCATGTCAATCCGGTGCAAGGGAACACACACGGAGGTAAAGACTCTGGGTAATGTCGGCCTTCCTCAGGGAGGAGTACTTTCTCCAGTACTGTTTGTCATGACACTAGCTGGGCTGGCTGATGTCATACCGGAGCATTTTAAATTGTCTCAATACTCTGACGATGGTGCACTTTGGATTCGCCTCAAGGGTCGCACGATTAATCCAATCGCAGTGATGGAACTGCAACTGACCTTAAGAAAAATCGTATCGTCCTTAGGAGCTCTGGGACTCTCCATTGAGCCTTGTAAAACCAAGAGCATGGTATTCAATGTGAAAAGAGGACAGAAGCTTCTGCTGAGATTGGACAATCGACAGATTGAGCAAGTGAGCCAGGTGAGATTTCTGGGAGTGACATTTCAAGAAAACTGCAAATGGAACAGAGAACTTGACATCATCAAGAAAAAGGGCGAGCGAGTGGCGAATATGCTGAAAAACGCTTGTGGAACTTCTTGGGGAATCAAACCAGATACGGCGATGAAACTAGCAGTCGCACTGTTAGAATCAAAGATTAACTATTCCCTTGGCGCAATGTCTCGATTAAAAAAAAAGGACTATGGAGTTATAGACTCTGCTGTTGCTCAGTGTGGTAGAATAGCATTAGGACTTCTCTCTATGACATGTACTAAAGCTGTGTTGTCAGAGTGCGGTATTATGCCCGCGGAATTAAATAGACAATTCATCTTAGAATGTCACCTTCTGAGGCTGTGCCGCAGCAGGCACAGTCTCATCTTGAAGTATATTTGAGAAAAGGGTGAATACCATGGCCTCCAGGCTACTACAGGGACTCAGACTCGTTTCGAGAACCTCTGCTGGTACCGGGGTCTCATGTATTTGACGTCTCGACAGTCAAAGACTTGTCGACTCGGCTGTCAATAGAAGGTATATCATCGAAAAAGAGCCAACACGAGAGTGAACTACGAGCTGCGAGTGAGGTCCATTTGGGCAACATATCAGTGGATAGCGCACAGATATACTTCACGGACGGATTGGTGGATGGAGCTGCGGGAGGAGCAGGTGTTTTCCGAATCAACGACAACATGGAGATCAGCAAGCATATCGTCAACTGCAGCAGTTCAACTTCGGCCGAGCTGGTAGCAATATCTGAAGCATTGCTGCAGGAACTGAAGGAGCCATCAAATAAAAGGGTCGTGATCGTCAGTGACTCGCGTGCCGCCATCTCGAGCATTCGGGCTGCAGATCCGTTAGGACCCGCCTCATCTCTAGTGGAATCTATCATCAAGGTGATAAGTTATCTAGGCCAACCTGTGGAGCTACAGTGGGCACCCTCCCATGTAGGCATTTACGGAAACGAGGTGGCTGATGCACTCGCGAAACGAGGTCTGCTTGCAAACAAAGGAGAAGTAGCAATATCCCTTGGTAAAACTGTGTTAAAGGCTAGGAAAGAAGCCCTAGATAAGCACTATGAGACTTGGAGGAGGCAGGGAACTACAACTAAAAGGGACACGATGCAGATTGCACCACGGCGAAAAAGCTTGATGATGATGCCCTGTTCCAGAAGAGAAGCGGTTACTATTCACAGGCTACGTTGCGCTAAAGGGATGACGCAGAGCACCAGGTTCCACATTAAAGTTGCGCAAAGCCCGCTATGTGATGTATGTTTGGTACACGATGATGTATTGCATGTCCTAGATAAATGTAAAAAATACGATACTGAGCGGAAAGTATGGGAGAACGCTGTAGCTGCTGATCAAGTCGATGCAAGCCAACTTACTATTCGTATGAAAGACCAATTATAGAGGAACTCTTACAATTTGTTAGAAATGCTGAATTAATTGTCTAAATGAATGATATATAGCTGCCCTGAGTAGGGCTGACAGGCAGTCAAATGTGACGTGCTCTGGGTTTCTGAGATGAAACCCTCAATTGTAATTACTGTTACAATAAACTCTAAAAAAAAAAAAAAAAAAGAGCTTGTTGACGTGCTTCTGCCGATAGACTGAGATTCAAAAGAGCCTCAACTGTAGTAAGCACGCTGTCGTTAAGTCGCTCAAGGAGTCCCGGAGCAAGCGAGCAGTCTGCACCTCGAAACAGATGATTGAGACGTAGGACCGCAAACGAATATCTTAGAAGAAAAAAGCCCCGGTGAGATCCTACCAAAGGAATGCGTGACATCGTATGCTCTAGTTTTTCTATCCACCTTTCGAGGGCTGCCGGAACTCCCTCTGGGAATAGGGAGACGCCTAGTAACTCCAGATCCGTGCCAACAGTCCTGCACCCTGGTAGAACCTCCAACACTTCAAAGTACGTAGCACCTCCTACGACATGAACCTCGCACTTTGCAGGATTTAGGGCCAGGCCACTCCGCTCCGCAAACTTGATGACTCTGTGGATGTCCCTCAGAACTGCATCAGGTGCGTCGCCCAGTACACCGTCGTCTAAGTACCATGTGTTTAGAGGGCACTCGAGAGAGTCGACTAACTCCTTGATAGCCAGGCAAAACAGAGGGAGACCTAATGGGTCGTCCCTGCTGCACCCCAGCTTGCAACATTATGGTATCATGTGGCAGGAGAAGGCAAGATGGCTCCGTATAAGCTAGTTCTACTTGGTGGAACCTACTCGGTGCCCAAGCCTTGACCGCATTTAACAGGTGGTCCCTCCGAATGGTGTTAACGGCGTTCTTAAAGTCGAGCTTGACCACAAGGGTGGCTCCGGAGCGAGACTCCAAGAAGGACCGAGTTGAATGCACCGCGGCCTCGCATTCCTCCCGGTGTCGCAAACCCGAGCTGATGACAAGCAAGAGCACCTGATACATCCGCCTTGTTTTAAAGAATGCAGATCTTTGCCGCCAGCCTTCGAATTAGGGATAAGCATGCGATGGGCCTCACACCACCATATTTCTTCTTGAGGGCAAAAAGTCGGGCGCCGAAGATAAGGGATCGCCAGTCGGGGCGATCCCCATCGAAGAAGATCGGCGACCTTGGCCAGGGCAGCCGCAAGCCAGTCTGCGGCAGCCCCTAGAGCGGGGGACAACAGGTCTTGTAAGAACCGGGGTCTGATAAAATTCAGGCCAGCTGCTGAACTACGGGAAAACGTTTGTATGGCAGACCGGACGTTCTGGCCTGATGAAGTTGATGGCAGGGGTACGTGAGGAGGGCTAAGCCATGTTAGGAATGAGGGCGCGGGCCAGCACGGCTCCATTCAGCAGCACGGACTGTATCGCTAGGCTTCTGCGCTAGCGTGTCTTCTGAGATCAAGACCATAGCCGCCGAAAAACCGTTTTCCATCAGTAAAATCGCGGAGGTTCTTTCGGGCGATACCCGCTAACGAGCGGTCATCTTTCCCACCATCGGGAAGGCGGAGGACGACGGGCGCAAAAGAGAACAGAGCAAGTGAACACTTCGGCAACTTGCCTACGTACTGATTTCGGCAAGATGCGGACCAACCGCCAGCGGCGAGTGACAACTTGAATGACACTGACTAACTGATCCGCGGTAAACCGAGAGTTCGAGCGCTCTGACTCGTCGATTATGTTATGGGCACCCCCTCCGTGCTTCACCGTTATGTGTCGACGTAGGCCTCTTCGTGTAAACGTCAATCCGCAAGTTGGACAGGGAACCCTAGGGGTCCGACTGCGCGGACCGCGGGCTGGCGAGCCCGTGGTAAGGCCTGTTGTCTCCATGATCTGTCAATATGAGGCGAGACTCTCAGGCCTGATTCAAATGCGTTAACTTCCTTTGGTGGTGCAGCCGTTATCATTATTATTGCTGCTTCTCAAGTGAAACACAGTGGTTATTGGCATTGCGGTAGCTGTCAACTTTGCATGCCTTGCCATTCCAAAGGAAAACATCGTTTTCATTGTTTTGGCAATGAGTTGTTAAAATAACTGTTGGCGTCACTTTGTAGATTAGATGCTCTAGCATCAAAATTTAGTTAAGCAGCCGTTAGAATTCGAATTTGAATGACAGCGGCGTGCCGCTGAAGCCTACCGTTACGCGGGTGGTATCGTTTAGCTTCATCATGTCGTGTGGATCTTCACAGCCTCATGGCTGCTCGTGCCTCTGTCGCATGGCCACACACAGTACACCAAACTGATCACTAAGCTACAAACATTACTCTGATATGCCACTACCTGGGTTTACCATCCTTCATACACACGAATGGACGTGTTTCCTTAGAGCTCGATGTGCACACGTCCGCACTCCTTGGCGTCCGCCACCACTCTCACTATATATATATATATATACATATATTGCGATTATTATGCTCTCATTAAAAACCATATCTAATGCATCTGCCCTCCTACAGGCTATTGTGAACAACCTAAGAAGACTGAATTTTCTATTACTTAGATAAGGTTGAACATAAGAACACATAAGAGCCGAAAGCCTATTTAAGCAATTTCAAATGTTAAATGAGCGTTTTTAGAATGACAATCCGATTTAAAACAACACAGTAAAGTACAACTTCGCTGTTAAGACATCTTTAACATAATTTATTATATGATGTTTTAGTTTGACATTTCGAGACTATACGTATATGAGCGGTACTAAGGCTTGACCAACATATCTGTATTATAAATCTTAGTTTTTTTAGAATCTACTAAAGCATAGTTTCCAGATAGTATAGGGTAATGTCAAACAATGTTAGGCATCAGGCCAAACAGTGTCGTTTAAGTATTTAAGCATAGGAAATATGGATGCATATAGATATACGTGGCTCCGAGGTGTACGCAAAACCCAACGCTCGCCGAAGCCCAGGAAGAACAATCGCTCAGCACGTGAACTCATATTTCGTCGTACCATAAGGTACCTTGAGTAACGTTCCAGAAAAACGTCCTAAATCAAATATAAACTAACGTTAGCATAGTAAAATTCTTTCGTATATATATATATATATATATATTTCTCAAATTGTATTTATCCCATTTAACGTACGCCAAGCTTGATATCCGCAACGCTGGATAACCTGATAAATTATTCAACGGCGTGTAGGAGGTTCAGTATATATAAATGTCACGATAAAAACAACTAATGATAATAGTGCTGCTATTAGTATTTGATAACTAGTTAGCTTGATCAAATGCATAAGACCAATCTTATATCAATACAATGTTAAGATAAAAACGTAAAAACACATCATGGTTTGGCTTTACAACTGGCGAGTTGCTTCATTGATGCTTATCGGGCAGAATTCAATTGTCATTTCATTCACAGTAAAATTTGAAGTTAATATGCTTACTCACACAACAACTGTCTATGCTTTTCGAGTTTTGATCTATATGTCTTCTAAGGATAAAAGCTCTTAAGTTTGGAAACGGTATTGGTATCCACTGGTATTTATTTGCATCAAGTGGGTAGCCTGTAACGCTTGAGGTACCCCGTTCTAGTGTTAGAAGACTTTTACTCAGACGTACTTCGAATTTCGATGGGCCACCCTATATAAAAAAAAAATGTGAATTATAATGCGACACGAACTTCTATAGGCCTAGATGTATTTCAGACACGTGCAACACTAAATGATTGAGCGTATGTAAAGAATAATTATAGATTTTTAACGAGACAAGCCGAGGAGTTTGATTTATGTAAAATGTGTTACGCAAATCAAAATATTCAACGTGTTTTCACGGCATTATTTGGGACTTATACTATTACTTTTTAGGATCCTGCCAAGATCACTGATCCTTAGTCTAGGCAGCCTTGATTTAAAATGTTTCTGATAAGCTTAGGCTGTAATTAATGTTCAATCCTTATGGCATATATATATATATATATATAGAGAGAGATATATATAGATATATATATATATATATATATATATATATATATATATATATATATATATATATAGATATATATATATATATATAGATATATATATATATATATATATATAGAGAGAGAGAGAGAGAGAGAGAGATATATTCGTCTTGTGGGAGAGGATTCCACATAATTATTTATTTATGAACACCCGGGCTGGGTAAGTGTGTTTATGTTACATCACAGTGTTTTGACACAACAATCAATCTAGCGTTTTGCCCGTTCTGCTATGCGACCGAACCGCCGGAAAACCGCGGCGTGGAATACCACACATCACATTTACTTCACCATTGTGTGAATCGACATTCATCTTGTGGAAGCCCTCCACGTTGCACAGAACGTGATGAAATACGTGGGCTGCAAGGGCCGTAGTTAAAAGCCTCCACCCCTCTAGGCTTTCACCCAGTGCTCCTCATTGCTGCTGTTCCATAATTTCCTATGTCTACTTCACTAACTTTGCTTTGCCAGTTCCGCATATAAACGTCAAAAACGCACGTTTTCTTAGATTCCATCATTTTTGCAGATCCTCTGTCAGCAGTGGGCCTCCCTCCAACACGTGGACCATCCTATTTCTGCACATATTTGAAAGCGCAAAAACCCTCTTGAAAAAAGAAAAACCTTACCCCTATCAATTAAACGCAATTCGTCCACTCTCGCCTTATCCCATATTTGTGAAATACCATATGTGGCGATGGGTGCTATCTGTATCCCAAAAAGAGTGACTGCTACATCGACCGAAAGTATATGTGGGCATTTAATTGCAGCAGCTGCGATGGTGGCCTTCCTAACCCTCTCCTGGATATGTGATTAAAAGCTACTGCCCCTTGTTAATAAGGTGAGCCCTAGGTATGTACCTTTATTTACAAATTCTAATTCGCATGATTTAATGCACGGCCAAACGGCCGCCCTTTCGAAATGTTATGGCTATTGTCCCTAAAATTACCTACTTTTCCCAATTAACCTATAAGCCCTTTTCATCCATGAATGTAACTAGTCGATCCTATTGCTTGTTTCACTCTGAAAAGGCTACGACTTAAGATTACTACATCGCCTAGAATTAAATTTTTTTTAAGGAGCTCTTTTTTAATTCTAGACTGTCCTCCGTCTCCTACGGGCTTGGAACTCAACCTGAGGTATATCTTCAACGCACCGAGGGCCGGACATGTTAAGATATCTAGGGTTTCCCTAACAGCCTTGTGGTAGCGTGGCCGCTGACTCTCAGCGGTGTATGGCTTATCATCTACTCTCAATGAGCATCGCTCAAAGAACATTCGACCAACAACGGGGCCACCCCGGTAGATGACAACCATGACTAGCGCACTAGTCCCCTAGACCACGCCGCCACTACTGTATCACCTGCGTACAGTAACATTGTAGCCCACTCTTGCGTCCAGCTCATCCTTATCTGTTCTGGCTAACCACCCAGAAGTACGGATAACAGCAGTTATCACGTTGTGACACTAGTCTCGGTTCTAGTTTTAGAGAGAAACAAAGCGCCCCACCTTAGTGTAGTGTGGTCTGGGGTTGACTTACCAAAGCGTTACCGCATCACGTTAGACTCAAAACAATGTTTTTTGTTCTATTTTGGTCGGTTATTATTATTATTATTATTAGTAAATTTAAAACGCGATCATGGGCCCAAATACCCCCGCCCGGCTAGTTGTACCTCCTGCTAGCCTGGACATGAGCAGTATATTTGTTAACGTCTTCTCCATGTGGCCCAGAAGCTGTCAAGCCTAACGTGCGCATAAGACATCCAGGTGACCGCCTCTTGCCCGGGATTGGCCTCGTTTAAGGCCAGGATTCAAGGTGTCTGCACCTCTCTAACGAAGGAAGAGATCATAACGGAGCTATCGGACGTTGGCGTTACAGCTGCCCGAAGACTGATTGTCTCTTCTGGCGCTCTACCAAAAGTTATCTTGACATTCGATCGTCAACCGCCGGCGTCAGTGTTCCTGGGTTATCGCTCGCATGCCGTGGTTCTAGAAGCTGACCAGCCCAGAGTCTACTTCAACTGTTCCAGGGTTGGCCATATGGCGGCTCACTCCCAAGGCTTGTCGCAACTGTGGCAGAGGAGGCCACCTTGCTGCCGATTGTTTGAACCCGCCTAATCTTTCTGAAGAAGTGTCAACACAACGGACAGTACCTAGTGCGTCGCTCCAGTTATCCCTTGTACAGTGTCTACGCAAGGTTCAGTGACTTAACGGTTTATTTGACTTGACTTACCTTTGTGCGTTCGATCTACTGGAGGCAACACTGCAGGAAAACAACCGCTACTTGTGGTGTTTAACATCTCCGCGCCGCCTGTACCTGCTGAGTGCAGCGGTATATGCATACCCAAAGTGCACGAATTAGCGTGGAGAGCTTCAGTACAAGATTTGGCATTTACCCTAATTTTATATAAAACAATTTGCCGAATTAAGTTGTGCCCCCCACTCTTTGGGGCGGAAAGGAGCCGGCTCTGCAATTGTTCACCGGCACAACGCTGTCCAAACCACATTTGGGCGCCCAACGGTCTTCCCCGCTGCTGTAGTACATAGCTACTGCCTCTCCTATCTTCTTCTCGCCGTTGTTGCTGTTGTCCTTGTCGCTGCTGCAGTGGCAACGGAGGAGCGGCACGGCGGAGAGACGGCTAGTGACTACTCATAGCAGTAGTGAGAGAAAAGCAGCAACAGTGGTCAGTGCACTGCTGCTACTGTACCTCCCCGGCTGCTGAAGCTGAGAGAGAGAGTGAATACGGAGAAAGTGGCACTGAGGAACGAGAAACGCCGTAGTGCAGCGCCGGGATGCAAACGCCGGTCAACGGACGCAGGGCTTTGAACGGAAGAGTTCGAAGGAGAGTGGGGTTTACTACTCCGCTCACCATCACCAGAAATGGAACTGATACCGAGATGCAGCTTACACCAAGGAAGTCATTTTATGAGTTCACACAGGGTATAGATGAAAGCATCTTGGATGGACAAGATACTCTTGGTGGTGCCATAGGAAGCAGAATGGGAGGGCGGTCGCTGGATGCGGAAGCGGACATTATTGCCTACCTCATTAGGCCAGACCGCTGTGAAGTTTGCCGGGCAATGGTAGCGCCCGCGAGACCGGACGAAACCAACCGAAACTTCACGTGCGTCCACTGTGAAAAATGGAAGGCAGCCGACGGGGACAAAATGCAATACGCAAGAGCAGACGCCTCAGATTAGGCTGGCCGTTGCAAACAACACCCTGGCCATCAACCGTATTGAACGGCAAATTGCCTTTCTTATGCAGCACCTCGGCTTATTCCTGCGACGGAACCACCCTGCGAACAAACGAAGAAGGTGACTCTCTGTCTGGCGCCGGCAGTGTCGATACTGCCAAGGAGGACAAAAAGGCCGGATCCCCCAAGGACCAAAGCAAGGCGAGGAGGAGAAAGAAAAAGAAGCAAAATAAGAACACGCAACCGCAGGACGCACCCAAGAAACAGCGGAAGGAGAGGACAGCAGCCAGCATTATGTCAAACAACAACGTGGATGCTGCTGGCTACGGCGGATCTGACGGCGGTGGTCTGGATGGCCTTCATCCATGTTTCATCGAGGAAGCGATATAGGGAGGATGCCCCGGGTACGGCTTCCATGTATCTTGGAGGCTGTAACCCTGGCTATAGACCAATGAATCTCCAACGGTTCATTAAATCGTTGGGTTTTGCGGTCGTCCGATGTTGGCAACTTGGAGGACATGGGAAGGAACAGATCGTCTGTTCCTTTAAAGTCCAGGTTCCAGTTGCTGATCTTGGCCGACTGCTATCCCACGAATATTGGTTGAAACATGGCTTAAGGGCGCGTCCTTTCTTTAGCGACTTCTGAGGACGTGGGCGGGATGGTGCTCAAGGACCGCCGCCAGAAGGTCCGGTTGGTGTTGGGCATCCCCCCGCCATCCATGACTAGTCCCTCGAAGATATTGACCTACAGGAGGCTTCTCGTTTCTGTAGGCTGGTTTCTCTGAAGGACCTATCTGATGGCTACACCAGCTTTGCAGATTGCATGTAAATGCACGGGACCTCCGATCTGGGACGAAGTTCGAAGATCTCACGCTTATCGTGGATAGCCCACGTGTGGACTGGGATGTCGTGGTGGTGAGTGAGACCTGGTTTGATGACCCTGGCAGTGCCCCTGATTAGTGTAGGCTATTAGGCTGAAAATCCGCCGCCCTGGTTTTTATGGCTATGTCGTCGGTGTGTACTTCAATAAGATCCCAATTAGACGACCTTGTGACAACGACTGGGGATCTGCTCTGTATACTTCTGGGTGACACAAACATTGATATTTTGAGTAACGAAGCTGTGAGTGCTGAATACTGCTCTGGACTTGCTAGCAAGCGCATTGAACAGGCCATAAATATCATCACTCGTCCCAATCTTAGATCCGATGCAGTGTCACTTGGTTCGTGCATAGACCATGTCGCTATTGCCAATTGTGAGCGATATGTCCGTATTCTTCCGTTTGTCGTTGACACGGTTTTTTCCGACCATTACCCAGTAGGATCACACTGACGGGTAACAAGGCATCTTTAGAGTCGTTGACGATGAAACCAATTTCGATCGCTGCGAGTCTCTATAGGAGGTTCGATGAAAACAGCCAACGAAGGTTTCAAGTCGGTGTCGCCAGGGTGGATTGGTCTTCTGTTCTCGACTTAACTGATCCCAACGAGGCCTTCGAGTCATACAATGGTAAGCTGCGGCTCCTGTATAGCGATTGCTTCTCGTTGCGACAGCGAAGGGTTTCGAAAAAGGTAAACCGCTCGCCTTGGTTCACTAATAATTTGCTTAATTTGAGACATGCTGTCGATTGCGCTCGGCGCCAGTGGGTTAACACACGGTCCGCAGATGACAAAGAGGCGTTTCAGAGATTGCAGGTGTTGTACAAGGTAGAACTGAAAGTGGCTAGGGATACCTACTACGAACAACAGTTTGCGGCTGTACGTAACCGCCCTGCCAAGCCTGCTCCGGAGTTTCCTAATGAAATCTGCGGCCGTAGCAAAAAGTCTGGAGCGGTGCCGAGCCGACTACTAGTCGAAGTTAGGGAAATGGAGGAGGTCCAGGAGATAGTGGACGCACTGAATGATTTCTTCTCATCTATCGGTAAAAAAAATACATCCTTGCTCCCTCCTCAAGAGCCGATTGACAGTTTCGTCTTAAACCTATGGAGCTCCGAGCCCAACGCATTTTCCTTTAGTGCTATCACAGCTCAGGAACTGCGAATCGCTGCTAAAGACGTAAAGACAGACTCACTCGATAGCGATGGAAACGTGCCGGGTAAATTTCACTCTAAATTCATTGACACCTTAGCGGCCCCTCTAGCTGCCGTATTCAATATTTCAATTAAAACGGGCGTGTTTCCGGAATGCCTCAAGACATCTTCGGTAACTCCGCTGTATAAGGGTAAAGGCGGGAGGGACCAACCTGGTAACTATCGCCCGATATCCTTGGTGTCATTCGTCTCAAAAGTATTTGAAAAGCTTGCTAAATAACAGCTGGAAAGCCATTTAAATGACTTGAATTTCTTCTCTATAAATCAATTCGGTTTTAGGGAGGCACGATCAACTGAGCTGACATTGGGACATATATGGTGGGAGATCATTAAAGCTGCGCAGGATGGAAAAATGTGCCTTGGTGCATTTCTTGACGTAGCCAAAGCGTTCGACTGCCTCGACCACTCTATGTTTCTTAAAATGCTCCTGCAACTAGGCTGCGCACCAGCAGTAACATCTTGGTTTAAATCGTATCTTAGTGGACGGAGGCAATTTGTGGCGGTGGGAGCTCTAAGGTCTGTGACGGGAATTGTATCCACTGGTACGCCCCAGGGGTCGGTTCTTGGACCTTTTATCTTCATCACCTACATGAATTTCGTCCTGCGGGGCATCGAGAGGTACGTAGATTGCCGCCCAATCGTTTATGCAGACGACACCACTCTTTTGTTCCGCGTCTCACCCTCCCAATTGTCCAATAAATTTAATCTTCAGCACGTTGAAACCGGTATTGAGAAGGCCATGTCTTTATTTCAAAGATTTGGTCTTGTCGTTAGACCCGACGAACACGACACTCGTTCTTTACCACATCCCACAACGGGCATCGAGACAGAAGTCCAAACTGGTAGTATCTCCCTCTAAATAGGCAGCTCTGCTATCCCTCTCAGTTCAGAAGCAAAATGTCTTGGCATTGTGCTACACGAGCATATGAAATAGGACAGTCAAGTGAAATCAAGTGTCAGGGTCTGCTACGCCGTGGTGGCCTCACTCGTGCGTTTGAGAAGAGCCAAGGCTTCGCGGGATCTTCTGGTACGTGTCTACAAAGCGCTTATGGAACCAATTCTAACTTACGGAATTACTCTGTGGAACGCCACGTATTCCACGACCCTAGACAAGCTAAAGGTTGTTCAGAATGACGCGGTTAGAGACATATTAGGTCTTCCTCGTCGCGCGAGTGTGACTCCATGGTACACCAGGCTCGGGCTTCTCAAGCTTGATCAGCTGACACGCTTAAAGTTAGCCGTGCTAGCCTATAAGGTGCAAAACAATGGAATCCCTTCAGATTGTGTTTTTGACTTAGTCCTTACCCCAGTACTGTCGCAGCGCTACAGGAACCAACTCAGAGTGCCAGGGTTTAGACTCACTCTACTTCGGTACTCACTGGCCTACATGCTGCCCATGGTCTGGGACGAGCTGCCATTGGCGCTTCGAAATGCAAGCCGGGCCGCTGTTTTTAAACGACATCTTCTCTTACTGCTGAAGAACGAAGAAACAAGTGACTCGGAATGAATTGTTTTAAACTTATTTTACTATATAGGTATTAAACTTGTATTAGGTTGGTTCTAAAGTTTTAAACTTGTATTGTGTTACATATACTCAATTTTGTTGCTTTACACTTCTGATTTGTGCATACATTCGTAAACTGCTGTTATGCTACTTATACTCAATTTTATTGCTTTATCGCGTACACACTTTTGATCGGTACAAAGACTCGTATATTATGTATATTTTGAATGAAAGGTGACAGATTGCCAACTTGTTAGGCACGTCAATAAACCTGATTGATTAATGGCTGTAGGGGACCCCACGATGCAAAGTCACCAAGCTGCCCAAGATTATTTTACCTGAGAAAAAGGAATCGGGTTTTGATGGAAGCCAGAACCCTCCACCAGATTCGTGCTAGCCATCCGGATGCATCAATCAACGAAGCCCTGACAGTGCCTGCACCCTCTTTACATGGCTCAAGTGCCGCCGGACCAGCTTCTGCCCCCACGGAGGGGGTAACATATGCCTCGGTGGTTCGTGGCATCGCGGTTGGTGAAGACACCACTCCGCAGCTCCTTCTCCCCGGCCTAGAGCGGCACCGAAACAGCGTTCCTGAGCCAAGCCACGAATGAAGGCGCACTTGTCTCCGGGGATTTCGCAAACCAGTGGCCCACGGGTCATCCGGATTAGGACTTAATATCTATAAAGTCCGTGTTGTCAAAAATGATTAAGTCAGTAACAAATGCGCTACAGCCATTATTGGCGCTTCTGACAGTTGCTAGCGACCTCAGCCAATCATAATGACGGACGATCATTACAATGGCAGAAAGGTGACAGAACTCACACTGGTCACTTTGTCGGATTATTCAGAAAGAGCCGGCTCAAACTTCACGTCTATAGAGATCCTTGCGACTACACCGAACCCCCTGAAGCCCAACAAGGTAACATGTCACCAGTGCGGTCAGACTTTTGCTAGGTGAGGCCTCCGTAGACATGTCACAGTCAAACATGGGGGCGGGAGCACCATACCCCATCATGACGGGGCCCCGAACAAAGTCAATACCGACCTCGCGGAGTGCATCCAGGCCTTCATCAAAAATGGGAAGTTGGTTCGCATCCTGCACAAAGTGGTCAGGAAGTCGGTGGCTGACGCATTGTCGGAGGTGTTGTTAAAGGTTGCCGTGGACAACGACGATGCGGCCTGGTTTGGGCTTTTCTCCTTCGCCCCAGTCGTACTTAGGTTACCGGTAGACTGCAGGGATACACGCTCTTTGGCAGTGGTTTTTAGGAAGAACTTGGTGGAGTTCCTACGTTATTGCTCGACTTACAGATCTGGCTCTCCTGCCTACCGCGGGCGAGTCGGGTGGTAATGCTGAGTGAAATCATTCGATCACGCGGACCAAGTCGGCCAAACTGTCGGACTGAGACGTGTCAGGGGCAGCCTGCCTTCTTCTGTCTGACGACGTTGTGGTCGATGAACCAGCCGCCGCAGCTTCGCTACGGGAAAAACACAACTCCCGCGCAGCCGGACTTGTGTTGGCCGTCTCCTCTCCCTTCACAACTTTTACCTTTTTCTACCTTGGTCGAGAGTATTCGCTATACGGTGGGATCATTTTCAAACAGCTCAAACGCCGGTCTGGATATCATTAGACCTCGACTGCTACAGGACCTTCTCTCACGGACTCTCGGACTGCTCATCCGATGGACTTAGCAAGGCCCTAGCAAAGGTGATCGGTCTACTGCGATGGGGACCTCCGCATTTAGGATGGTGTCCTCTTATCTTCGAAGCAAGGCTGTTTGCACTAAAGAAGAAAGATGGCTCGTTTAGACCTATCGCTTGTTCATCGGTACAACGCAGGATCGCGGCGAAAATGGCAGTAAGGGACTCTAGGGATGTTATCAGCCTAGAGATTGGGCCTCACCAGTTGGGTTTCTCCACCAAGGGGGGTGCTGAAGTAATGATTCACGCTACCAGGGCTTTTATTGATTCTCGGAACAATCCATACGTGCTAATCAAACTTAATCTCAAGAACGCTTTCAACACCGTCAGGAGGAATCACTTGCTGAAGGTGGTTGGATATGAGACCCCTGCCATTTATCACCAAGTGAATTTGGCCTACGGTGCTCCATCGCGCTTAGGTCTTGCCATCGGCACTGCTTATTTTGGCTGTTGGGGTTCAACAAGGAGATCCCCTCGCTCCCCCTCTGTTTTGTCATGCCGTTAGAAACTTGGTTACATCATTTGAAAGTCCACTCAATCTTTGGTATTTGGACGACGGTGTCATTGGAAGTAACATTAGTACGGTCTGTGAAGGCTTAAAGAAGATACTTAGTTTCACCACATGCAGCGGTTTGGACCTTAACCTCGTCAAGTGTGAGGTTCACATAACCGGCTCAGGTACAGCTGACATTTCCACTATACGGAATCTACTTCCAGATTGACGCGTAACCTGCGACGACCTGGATCTTCTTGGCGTACCCCTGTTCTCTCGCCACCTTGGACCGACAACCGAACGCGGGAGGGAAAAACTCGAGATTGGCTTGAATCGTCTTCTCCAGCTGGGCGCTCACCGGGGGGTGTACCTCCTGCGTTCATGCTTCTTCGCGTTGGGGCTAAACTACCTGTTCAGGGGAGTCAACAGTTCAGCCTTCTCGGCCGTTTTGCCTTGAAATCTATACTCAACCTGCGGTTGCGAGACGACTCCCTAGTTCAGGCGGTAGCCAGAGGTGGACTGGGCCTGCCTGAAGCAGTTTCTCTTTCAGTCGCAGCACACATCGGCTCCGTACATTCGGCGACTAGTGGCGCTGAGTCTATACTGGACCCCCAAGTGATCGCAAACTTCCACTCCATGCTTGAAAGACTCAGGATGACGCCATTGCATTCTGTGGGTCTTTACCGGAGACTCCTTCTCTCCAGCGCTCGTGGTCAGAACTGGCAAACGATGGTCGATGGAGCGAAATGTGGGACCGGACAACTACGGCCGCTTGCAAAGCGAGGTTACAGACAGTTTCCTCGCCCGGTGCAGGTGCATGGCTGCACGCTCTCCCGATCTTTTAACTTGGTACCCTCCTGGATGACGAGTCTACACGAATACTAGTCGGGTTGAGCTTAGGAGTAAGGCTAGTCTCCCCACACCAGTGCAGGTGCGGTGACGAGGTCGACTCCCTAGGTCACCATGGACTTTCCTGTCCGCAGAGTTTAGGCAGAATCGCACGCCACTCAGCCTTGAATGAAACATTGAGGGGAGGACTACGGTCGGCGGGCTACCTATGCATTTTGGAGCCTCCCGGCTCAATCAGAGACGATGGAAGGTGACCTGATGGAATGACCCTGACTACCTTTGAGCCGGGCCAAATGCTGGTGTGAGATGAGACCGTAACCGACTCTTTAGCCCCTTCAATGGTCGGTACGGACGCAGCCCGCCTTGTACACGCGGTAGCCCTAGCGGAAGCAGCCAAGTGCAGAAAGTATTTGAGTATTGCTTACCCACACTTGCCCTCACCCCTTGCGTTCAAGACATTAGGGGGGCCTGGGCTGCTCACGAAGAAACTGCTCAACTATGTCGGAAGAAGATTGGTGCTGGCTACAGGAGACAAGAGGGCGGGTGAATATTTACTGCAATGTCTCTCATTGGATATTTAGAGAGAAAACGCCGCTTCGGTGAGAGGCGCCCTGGCTAAATGGACCATCCCAGCCTTGGACCTAACGCCTTGAGTTATGGCCCGAGCGGGCTGTGCACATGTTCTTACAGGTACATCACAAATGTGTATCTTAATACACATATATATATATATATATATATATATATATATATATATATATATATATATATATATATATATATATATATATATATAGTGAATCTATTATTATTATTCCGAGAATTTAATTTTTGCTTCTATTTGATTAAGTGTAATACCGTACACTTTTGAAAAAAAAACAATTATTTTAATACTGTAATATTAAACACAATACTATTTACATTTTGTTATTAATTTACATACCTCGAGCGTACGATCTCTGATGTAGCTCATGCACAACCTTCTCAGTACATGTACTATATACTTTCGAGTTAACAAAAATAATAGTTTTATGATTATAGGGGGTGGATGGTAGTGCATCATATCTTTTGTTGGAATAGAGTTACACTGATGCGCAGATATGGAAATCGGATGGAGCCAAGACTGGTAAGTACGGCGCGTAAGAGAGTGTTTTCCATCCGAGCCTGTTTATGGTTTCTTTTACCGCTCTCGATGAGTGCAACGGGGAACCATTGTCATGGTGCCAAGTTGCCTTGTGTTAACTCTGTCGCCATTATGTCGTTTTTCGGGCAGGACTCGGCTCAATCAAATTGATATGTTGCTGTTGGTAACGAGCCGCATTAACAACTTGACTGAATTTCAGCAGCTCATAGTAGATCACGCCTTTCTGGTCCCACCAAACACAGAGCAGTGTCTTTTTCTTCAAAACGATTTAGCCGCGCAGTTAATGGGACTAGAGTGCCGGGTTTTGCCCCTCTTTTTAGGCCTGGGATTCTTCAAATAGATCCGGTTTTCAGTTTCGATCACAATCCTGTAGAGAAAGAATTTATTTTTGTGCCTACAAAGCAGAATCTCATGGTTTTCCGGTTTTCGCGCTTTCGTTCGTTTAATTTTATTTTTGGGAAGGTTTTGGAAATGCTGTTATACGTGCGGAGTGTCTAGCGTGACTAGTTACAATTATGTTTATTTCACTCAAATTTGATATAATATACATTTTAAAACGTCTTTTTCATGAGGGTCTGTCTTCTTCACGCTTCCGACGAGAGAAGTATTGCAACGATTTTCGGTCTAGGGCTGTGCATTCTACTACATGGTACTTGGCACACCTCTGCAGGCAGAACCGCCAGGTGCACAACTCGTACTTCTCGTGAAAGGTTGCGTTTGAACATACCAGGTAGTGATAACCATGCACTATATACCTGGTGTAAACGTGACGATTGTCACATGCAGGACCAGACCAAAGGTGCAAGGCATTAAAAACGTTCAAACCACCGACCTCCCGTCTGGCCTGTTCGACTTTAGCTTCCCACTCCGAAATAAAACATTTATAAGGTACTGTACTTACTACGGCATCTTTAGCCTTAGTCGGATTGTTTTAGCAGTCGGTGAGCAGCCTGACATGAGATACACAAAGCGGCTCCTCGCTCGGATAGGCAAGCAGAGCACTCGCTTCATATATAATAAACAAACATGGTTAAAATTTGCCAGCGTAAGGTTTCCACACCTTGTCAAGACCGTACATCAGCCCCGGAACAATCTTGAGCATGAAGAGCCTCACTACTGAGGGAATGAACAGTTTTCGGACATTGCCTACTTCCCCGTAAAGAGAGACAAGTGCCTTTCGCGCTGTTTCGTTTACATGCGCTGTGAACGTCGTTCCTGTATAATGAACCCGAAGGCCAAATTACTGGATAGAGTTAACAAACTCCAATGATTAGCCGCAGCAACGTATAACGTCTCTGGCAGCCAATCGACATCCGCGCCTGAATTTCATGGCTTTGGTCTTTCTGGTGTTTATCTCAAGTCCCTTCGAGACAAGGAACGCCTCTATCATAGAGGTAATGCGCTTGATGGCACCTGAATCGCGATGAGCAACCACGATATCATCTGCATACATCACCACTACGGCTTTTTGGTACTCCTGTTGGACGTAATCCGACGAGGTCAGCAAGGAGAAGTGTAAACGAGACGCAGCTTAGCGGGTCTTCTTGCGGAGTTCCCACATTTTGCTTAATCTCTAATACACCCTGCTCACCGTCTACCAACAAGATGTCCTCCTCAAAGAGACTTGCCATTACACTCAGAAGAGGGAGGAACGTGGCTAGTGTGGACCTCACAAACCTACTAAAATCGTATTCCTCCTTACCTCCCAGGCTTAGTATGACTTTGGCGTTACTTCAAAACTACTTAGAGAGGCGTCTCCGCGCCGTCCGCCGTCAACGTCATCTACTATCACCACCTGTGTGGTTAGGCCAGATGGGATAGAGTAATACTAAATTTAACTGGCCTCAGTGGGTGCGCCGAGACCCCTAAGCCCCAGATGCTCGTTCATACAGGATTTGTTGTCTGGTGCACACGGCCAGACGACCAGCCGACACGATTGTTAAAATAGTTAATGTGCCCAAATGGGCTTTGCACTATCCTGTGTCTTACCACTCATTTTCGGATTAAGGATGCTTGCATTAAAAAATTATGGCTTCTAACCTGGCTTATGGTTATTGTACAAAACATTGGTTGATTTACTGGGGTGCCCTTTTAGTGCCTTATATATGGATAACGGCGTTCTGGGCAGAGGCTTCCGGCGCATACTCGACGATATCCCCATTTAATTTAAATAAATCCCACGCTCCTACGGGAGTCAAGAGTTCTCTGACTAATAACAAAAATCAATCGCTGGACGAGGAAAGCTAGGCTTGGCCGTCTCTAATCAACAACAAAATTCCAGAATAAAATGGTACGTCAGCAGAACGTAATAAGCTCACGGCCATCCGTGACAAACTGAGTAGATGCAGGTTGATCCTTTGTGTTGATTTCGATGTACAATCGAGCACGAATCTCTCTTAATTGTTTGCCTGCATATCGCGGTCAAAATCGCAAAGTAGAACAAGATATGATATTTTTACTGTAGGGAACATTAAGTATAAGACGCAATATTGAGTTACCTGATTATACTTCGAAGGGTCGGTTGCTTTAATTTCTCCGCAGATGTACAATGCTTCGTTTTCACCGGAAAGATCTCGGCACGCTTTGGGTGAGAGAATTTCCTGAGCGTTCATTTGGGCCAGTCTATGTATAGCTAAAAAAGTACAACAGATAGAAAATGCTGTGAATGAGATTAGCACATAGGTACAAGACCTAATATAATTTTGCAAACGGCGAAACGTGGCGTTGACAGTATGCTCGCTTTTAATGGTGGTGGATAACTAAAGAAGGACGAGATTATCGGGGTACGGGCGGGGCAGTCAATAAAAAGTTAATGCAGTTGGTCAGGACAGCAAATTACGAATACTTGTCTCTTGAATACATTCAAGACAATTAAAGGGCCATGGCATCCGATGGAGTGCACTAGGAGGAGGTAGGTGCTGTACTAGCGGCACGGCCAATTGGCAAGAGGGCGTGCAATTGGCACAATGTCAGCTTTATAATAATTAAAGTAGTCAATGCGCAAGTGAGACATAGGGAATCGAAACACGGTAGGAGGACGCATACGTGGAATCAATAAAATCGGGGCAACGCAATTTTTTTAGTCACGCGGTATGAGCATTTAAACGAGGGGATAACGGTAGGGTACAGGCACAGACACACAGGATGGGACAGGAGATAAAGGGACAAAAGAGAAAGGAGGGGACAATATGGATACATGGAAGAGTGGGACAACAAGTACAGGGGGAGTCGAGACAACGGGAGCTACTTTCCGAGGGAGAGGGAACACAAAGGAGCAGTGGAGATCAAGGGGGCATTGGAGGTCATCAGACGGTTGACCATCAGTGGCATCGAAAGAAGGAAATTAAGGTTGACGTAAGATGCAAGGAGGAAGCAGGGCAAAACTAAAGCATAGGAGCAATGCTCCTTTTGGTTGCCATGTCAAATGTCATGTTAATGAGAGGAGGGAGGCGAAGAGGAAAGTAAGAAGAACTATATAAATTACTATAAATTAAATCTGTCGATATCATCATAGTAACGTAGACGCATTTGTGTGTGATGGCAGTGCCGCCGGGTTTAAAGGAATACAATTGGAATGGTACGAATTGGAATACGAATAAAGGGAAAACAGGCTTGAGGGAGTTGGGATAATAACCAGAAATGCTATTTCGTGCAAAGAAGGTGGGGATGCCAAAATAAAGGATCTGGTAGTTATAGGGATACACCTGGGAGGCCTAACAGTTATGGGTATATACGCCAAGCAACACGGAAGAGGAGGATAAACAGCTATTTAAAAAGTACATATTGTAATTAAGGAATATCAGGATAAGGGAGGGACAATATGTCTGGGAGATTGGAATGCGCATATCGAACAGCTGGATGGGCAGAGTCGAGCGAGGCCCAAATTTTAAATTTGGGCCCGAAGGTAAAAGGGAGATATACATACACACAGGGGGATAAAGAGTCACGCCTAGATTATGTACTGAGGAAAAGTAAAATAGCTAATTGGGTAGGGGAAATTAGGATCGATGAAGAGAAAACATACAATTTTGAAGGTGATCATAATTGGGTAGAAGAGAACGAGGGTGGTGGAATGAATAAATAAATAAGGCAATCATAGAACGGAAAGGTGGAGCAAGGAGCATAGAAAAGTAATGGAAAGGGACGCAGACAGGGCAGAAGAGTATTGGGAAAAATACAAGGAAACCAATAATAAAGCTCAAATGGTAATACAGGATGCAATTAAAAATTCAGCCGAGAGAGGTTTTAATAGGATTTTGGGGTCCCCCAAGGGCCAGCGAGCAAAACAGTTTTAGGACCATGTCAGACAAGAAAAAACGACAAGAATGACAAATAACGTCCAAGATAGTACATACACAATAGATGATATGGACACCCCGTTACGAGCACTATTTTTCATGATTAGTGTGAATAGTGTAGAAATGACAAGAACTAGCATGGAGATTACAACCATACCAGATGAGATCGAAAGCGTGGCAAAGAAAATTAAACTGGTCTTGACGGGATTTCGATAGAAATTATTGGGAAGTGTTTCTCTTCTTCCCAAGGAGGGGTTAGATAACGACACATTGAAAAATAGGTTTAATTACAGCTAAACCTATAACGTATCGAATATTTATGCAGGTGTTTAAGAGTAGCGTGCAGAGTATTCTGGAGACAAATGAGAAAATAGGAGAATGGCAGAGTGGATTTATTAAAGTGCCTGGAAATAAGCTGGATGATAATCGTTTTTATTAAGTCAGGTTGTGGAAACATCGAAATTGCAGGGACAAAAGTGTGTGGCAGGATTTTTAGATCTCAAGAAAAGCTTATGATACGGTGGACAGAACCAAGTTGTATTAAATTATCTTAAAGGAAGGTTTGGAGAGAAGCTGGGTAGAGTTACTAGAATAAATTTACAGGAATAACACGGTAAGACTAATAATAGTAATAATAATAATAATAATAATAATAATAATAATAATAATAGCAGCCTAACAATCTAGAGAGTTTGTAGTCGCTAAGGGGGTCCGGCAAGGCAGTCCGTTTTCATCGGTGATTTTTTCGATGTATATACAGAGAATAGCGCGAAGGATTAATAGAGCGGGCTTAGGATGGCAGATAGGGGAAACGGGTGTATATATTAAGACACTCGTGCTGCTGTTTGCTGACGATATGTGTTAGGGCAGGGCACTAGCGGAGTTCAACAAATGTTGAATGCATGTGGAGAAGCAGCGGAGGAATGAGCATCGCGTTTAATGAAAGAGAGAGCGCAGTTTCAATTCAATTTCAATTTAAAGCTCCTTTATTGTTTTGAAAAAATAGATAATTATATACATAATTATTCACGAAAATCATGTATTTAATATATACAATGGACAATATAATGTGCACAGAGAACAATTTACTATGTAATAGGTCGAATTAGTACCTATGCGTAGTATATATAATGGTACAGTATATAATATTATATGACTAGTTCATGGTTCTCAACATTCTCGCCATGCGTCACGAAAATATATTGTTGATTCGGTCAGATCGTGCATTTATTTTCGACGATATGGTTTGAGTACTGCGCAGATCGTTTTTGCGAATATTAAAAAAGATGGGAAGTCTATTCGACTAAGATATTCGTGCGTACATTTTGAAATCTGCTCTTGAGTGTCGTTCTGATATAGGTGCTAAGTCGAGACTGCTACGCTTCACCTTACATTTCAATGCAACAGGTCGAAGAAATTTAGATTGAACTTTTTCAATTGCATCAATTTGTTTCTTCAAATACGGCCGCCATACTTCACAGCTGTAGATGCAATAGGTAACTACAAAGTTATTATAAAGGCGGATATAGAACATTGGACATTTGATCATAAAACAACGAAATATCATATTACAAATAAGACTAGCAGATTGAATAGTTTGCGTGATGTGAATGTTAACATCTAGCTCTGGTGTTACCGTTACCCCAAGATCGCAAATGCTGTTTACTCTGGGTATCTCTTGTCCATTAAGTGTATAAACGTGGTCTTCCATCAGACACACAACGGCGCATTTAGGGCCACAATATTTGGCGCACCGATCGGAGATGGAGTCAATCGTTCATTATAATATCTCCCTCTCGGCTTTTGTGCCAGATGACCTCTAAAGTTTCAGATCATCTGCGTAGAGGCTGTGCTTTAGTGTTTCGGGTATAACGTTTTTAAAATCTAAGATGAATATACAGAATAAAAGTGGGCCTAGACATGATCCCTGAGGCACGCCCAAAGGACACACCCCATACCGACTAAAACTGTTGGTGACCCGCACAAAAAACCTCAGATTCGTTAGCTAACTTGATATCCATAAAACAGTGTGCTTGTCTATATTTAAGTCAATTAATTTCTGTAAAAGTTTAAAATGGTTTACTCTGTCAAATGCTTTATATCAATCAAATGCTGCCTTTGTGTTAATATATATGGCCTAATATTGGACCATTTCAACTAGTTGCGTTGCTGTGGATTTGCCCTTAGTAAAGCCATGTTGCTGCTCGTCAAGCACTCCCTCAGACTGCACAAAGTGAAATATATGATGAAAGTAATTTCTCAAATAATATACACACTATTGGTGATTGTGCCACAGGTCTATAGTTATCAACATTCGACTTGGATCCCTTTTTATGTACAGGCGTTATTAGGGATTGTCGGAAAAAAACCAGGCACAACACCATCTTCGTAGGACTTAGCATAAATTATTGAGAATGGCTCAGTTATAACATGTGCCACTGTTTTATAAAATAATGGAGGGATACAATCTGGGGTGAGATATATATTTCTTTAAGATATTATGCTTGTCGACACAAATAAATACGGACACCTTAATGTCGTTGGTGGGGGGTAAGTAAATGCTTTTGTTGGACCTGCTTGGGTCACGTTAACAGAGGAAAATACATTTTTAAAGGGCATCCGTTTTGGAGACTTAGAATCTTTAAAATCGAGATTGGATTGTTCCAATACCCGAAGTCTTCTGCTTGCCTTACGCAGTTTGGTCGCATACCGCGGACTAGCATCTTTTTCAATAAGTAATTCTAGACTAGATATATATTCACGAAGCCTAGTAATATTTTTAGACTTGCCGGTGCGTTTAGGTATAAATTCCTCTATCATAGCGTGCATCTGATAAACAAAACAATATACATTTTATCTACGGTATCACAGTTTAAGAATTTTTAGAAGAAGTTTTAAGAAGTTTTAGTATTTAATGGGATAAGGGAGGCAAGGAAGCTTGTAGTAAAAGGAAAATAATTGTATTATAAAAGTCAGTACAAGTATAATGGGGTGACAATAACTATAGGGGTGATTATTTAGAAGAAAAATAATAATATGGAGGAAGAAGGCTGAAAAAGGAAGAAATGCATTAAGGTGTAAAACCTCTGGGGGTTTAATAAATACAAGGAATATATGAAAGACCATGTATGTGCCAGGATTGACCTTTGCCTCTGGTCCACAGCGCGGGGTTGAGATATAAGTTAAAAACAGTACAAAGAGAGGCTGATAAGTTTTGCATTGGGTTGCCGTTTTAATTGCGTTAGGGAATTTTTTGAGGGGGAAGGGGGATTCCAAAATGTAAACAAAAGGAAGTACAAAGTAAGCTAAGATTTAGTAGTAGGATTTCACAAATAAAAGATGGGTTAAACAGATGCAGCTGGTAATAACGGCACTTAGGATTAAAACGAAGTGGGATCGCAGAGTAGAGTTCGCAGCTAAAAAGATTAAGTACAATAGTCAGCAATTGACAAGAGCGAGAGTATCAGAGAAAATGGTGAAATTGAGGGTAAACAAGTTACATACGGACAAATGAAAACTGGCAATGTGTTCCAGATCGAGCTTGGCAACTATGTCTGAAAAGAAAAAGCGGGAGGGGGTCGGGGTAGAAAGGATCTACGATAATTCAAGAGCAAGTGGACTATTGACAGATGCCAGGGCATAGATGTTAGATACAAGGATACAAAGACGTAAATATAAAGCGGAGCAAATTACAGAATGTCGAGCATGTGGTCTAGAGAATGAGTCAATTGAGCATAATGTTAAGGAATGTATGGCCTTAGGGGGGATCAGAGATATAGAGCTGTCAGAGGCCTTAGCTCTAGAACCAAATGTTTAGCCTTAGGGGGGATCAGAGATATAGAGCTGTCAGAGGCCTAAGCTCTAGAACCAAATGTTAGAAAGGCCCTGGTCAATATTACAAAGAAGAGGTTGTCTCAATGGAACGCAAATACTCAGTAGGTATTAAAGTAGACATAGGACTATATGGATGCGTAGGAGGTAACATATATGCCGTTCTAAGCGCCCCTAATATAAAAGGGTGACATGTGTCATTAGGTATGCCAAGCATGCCAAGCGAACAATATATCAATCAATCAATAGATGCAAATGAAAGTATGAAATATGATGTAATTGTAAGTATGAAATATACTGAACGTGACCCAACCTGCCGGGTTCTAGAGACATATAAAAACATGCTAACGCGTATGTATAAACATATATGCGTAAGCTTGTGTATGTATATGTTTTTGCGTGTATTTGCCGGTACATACAGGTAGTTTAACAAGTGCTTAAAACGAAAACCAAGAATTTTCCAAATCTTGTTTTTAATTTTTTCTTATTCGATCCCAACGATGGTCTCAAAAAACTGTAGCCATTATCTTTCCGGCCGATGCCGTTGTCCGCACCCTCTTCGGAGGTCCTTTACCAGATGCACACCATTGGCGAGATGCTTCTTGGGTCTCGAGAGTGTAGTGATGGACCCAGCTTTCATCGACGGTCACGAATCTCGCCAAAAATACGACGGATTTTTCGACATCTTGGTCAAATTTCGCTGTGAAGCATAAACACGCGCGTCTTTTTGGCCTTGGTTGAGCAAATGCAGCACCCATTTTGCTCTGAGCTTTTTCATCTTCAAGTTCTCGTGCAGGATGAAATGCACAATACCCAAACTGATCCCCAAGGCCTCCGCTATCTCCCTATTGTTCACTTGCTTATCTGCGGCAAAGATTATTCGCACTTTTTCCACGTTTTCCTCATCAGTTGCCGTTTTTTTGGCGTCCTGAACGTAGTTCATCCTCCTGTGACCTCATTTTAACTCATTAATTCAGTTGAAAACAGTGGTAAAACATGGCGCAGAGTCACCGTACACCTCGTCTAACTCAGTTTTCGCTTGGGTTGCATTACAACCTTAGAAATAAAAATGCTTGATAACCACTCGGAGACTCTTTCTAAATTTTTCAAAATCACGCCGATACGTTGCACGGGAAAAGCGATCAAATCGAAATCGCAACGGCCAATCACCACAATATTTAAACTGCTAGCAGTCGAAAAGCTGCCGTTTTCAATAGCGGTGAAAGCGTCAAAATTCAAATTCTGAAAAGCTAATTTTAAGATTCTGTTGAACTTCCTATATATACGAATGTGCATACTTGTAGCTCATATATCACCCCATTTCGCTGTACTTTCAGCAGAACGCTGGAATGAAAGCGTGAGGCCTCTCTAGTAAAGTCCTAAAAAGGTCCTTGAGGCTGAGCAGTGGAGGAAGGCAAAAAACGGAATGGAGGACATTTCGAGAACACCATTCAAGGGGACTCTTTGTTTTGGTATAGGTGATTTGTACACGCTAATGCACAATTGGTACTTAGGGGGGATTTCACTTACTAAAAACATCAATCCCCCGCCCCACTTTCCAGAGATTAAACATGTGTGGCACAACTTCGAGATCGTGGTAGGGGAGCTTTGTTTTTAGCCGGCGCTTATGAGCCTCGCTTGGGCCATGAATCCGAGGGAATGTGTCGAGTCATTCGTCGAAGGGCTAGGTTGCAATCGACCCTTGCGGAGCATTCCTTATCTCGATCGTCCGGGGCCCTCTTGAGGCAGACTTGGCTTATTCGGGGTTCCACGTGTCAAGCGCTGGTAAACTCGTACGTAAAGTGTGCCGCATCATCCGCGCTACGCTCGCTTCTTTCCCGGGCTAGAAAATCTCAAGGAAACTGGAGATCAGGGCGAGGGCCGAGGAGTGTCCGCTGAGGATATGGAAATTACGGGTCAAATGGGGTCGAAGGTCCCACACTTGCTGCTCCTGATTTGTGTGACCACTAAGCATTCCCGAGACCTCTTATACAAATAACGGTCTGTCGTTAGCAATGAAAAATTGCGCAGCGAGTGAATTTAGACGTGCGCATAGCACGAATGGCCACACCTTTTCAGAGGTTAAATGATCTGCGGCGATTCCGCATCAGCGTGGATATGGCTTGGCGATAATGTAGGTATCATCGTCGCATGTATCGGTTATGTCTTTCTCAAAGGCATTGTATCGTTCGCCAAGTAGCATTTCACTGAATTATTATATTATTAATTTTAACACTCTTAGGTGTGAGCAGAATACCCTCAAAGCGTTATTAACATCTTTATTAACTAAGAGCACAGCTGGAGGGATAGGCTTTTGGTAAAAAAATAGTTTCACATAAAATTGATATTTTCTGTATACGTAGATGCTGAAACATGTTTGTACTAAGCGAAGCGCAATACGAGTCAGATGATGATAAAAGACGACTGATTGGCAAAGCGTTCATAAGGACGTCTACCTGCGCAGATAGACGTCCTTATGTATGCAGACGACTTGGTGCTATATTCTCGCAGTCGATTCCATTTGCAACAATTTCTTGCGACCTTGCAGCATTACGTTCATCTAAACCAGTTGGAAATAAATTTAGATAAAACAAAGGCAATGAAGTTTAGACGTGGAGGGAAATTGGCTGGAATCGACGAACTACGGTTAGGTTCAAAATCTATAGAATTTGTCTCGAACTTCTCATACCTAGGGGTTATGTTCTCGTCTCGAGGTACGAACTTCTCGAGGCACATTGATGAACGAATTCGGAAAGGACTACAGTCCTTTTATAGTATCCAAGACCCTCATAAACTATCAATGGACGTTGCCGTTCATCTCTTTAACCTGAAGATTGCGCCTACTGCTTCTTACGGTATACAGGTGATATGGCCGCATCTGACGAAGTTAAACTTTAAGGCGCTTGACCAAATCAAGGCCGCTTTTCTAAAAAAGGCGCTAAGAGTCCACCGCACTAGTCTCAACAGATTAGTCTATTTACTGGCGTCGACGTCCGCAATTTGTTGAGAATTTACAAAAAATGCACGTGTTACCGAAAACGGCAGCTTTCAACGAGTACATGTCTGAATGGGAGAATAAGATGGCAGACATTGACCCGCTCTTCTATGAAACCCAGGCAATGACGTGTACTTCATGGAAGCGCTGCAACTATGAGAATAGACACCTAATTGCACGATTTGCTGTACATGGCTTCCACATGAAGATCTGTATTCGAGAGAAGTTCCATGAAATTTCCTCGTTATGCTTGTGCAAACTTTGCGGGAGACAGTGTGACTTATATCACCTTCAACGATGCGATAGAACAGTTCCGTTGACTCGACTTTTAGAACCGTGATGAATATATGTGTGAATGTGTGCTTTATCTAAACGCGCAATATTGTAAACCAACCATCGGTTAATAAAGCTATTATGTATTATGTATTGGCAAAACGTCCAACGTTCAAATTTCTGGATTTTAAAAGAATCCTTTTGCTTGTGCAGTTACTCCGTTTCCTTGACTTTTGAATCTGACAGGAAAATACAGGTGAAATGATATTATTGCCGCTGTCTGCAGCAGTCTAAACACTACGTGTATGCTCCTATGAGCCACTATTCTTAGTGAACCGGCCTTTATGTACTTATCGCTGCTGACCACGTGGGCTTTGTTGAGCTCTTGCATGTACGCGTCTTGGATATTACGTGGGTGTAAACAAGGGCTTTAAGCAACTTGTATCGCTTCCATGCCTATGGGAGATCGTAGACCCTGCCACTCGAGATGCACGTTGACTTGCTTCCATGTACTTTCCTCCTTTAAAAACTTTTAAAAGCAGAATGTTCGGTGATGTCGATCCTTCTGTAGATACTGCACCATACGGCGATCTTGCATTGCGAATGAAAGTACCGTCTATCGTAATAATAGTTGTAATCAGCATGCACGATCGGCCGAGGATAACACACTAATTGCCCATGTGTAGCTGATAACGCCCTCAATCATGAGCTGAGTGCAGCGGACATGAACCGAAAAATGACACGCGGTGCACTAAACACGGTTGCGTAAACGGGGCCGCACAGAGTGGTTGGGATAGCTTCTTGTTTGTTATGCAACCCGGCTGTCCTACTCGGATTTCTCCGCTTGCTACACCTCCGTACTGGTGAACACCCGACAATCAATGGAACCTAGGCACGGCACACAAACTGAGAAAACCGAACATTTTTCTAGTGCGGAACTTGAGGGCAAACGCCGGGTAACTACAGATAAAAAAAACACCACAGAAAAACGACAGAAAAAACCACCGGCCCAACTACAACGACCTGCTGCGCAGGTCCTTCGAATCATGGGATCTAGGCGTTTTTACCTTTCTAGATGGCGGAGATGTTGTGGAAACAACTGAAGCAGTATTTGTATTAAGAATTCTGGCTTAGAAAAAGTTATTTTCATTTGAGCGTTTAGTTAACAATTGTTGTCAAGTCGTTAGCCTTTTTCGGCACGAGTCACTTGTATGACAGGATATATAAAACAATTGGGGCTAGTGCGCTAATCATAGTTGTGATCTACCAAGGTGTCGGTACCAAGGCGGTTCCATCCTCATTGTTGACAGGGTGTTTTTTGACAGGGCGTGCTCATTAAAAATAGATGATAAACTACAACGCTGAGCGGTCATGCTCCCACAAGGACTGTTGGGGAAACCCTAGATATCTTCACATATATGGCAATCAGTACATTAACGATATGCCTCACGACGATTCTACGCTAGGGAACGAAAGATGATCTAGAATTAAAAAGAACCTCCATATTTGTTCTCAATTTCTAGGGTCAACAATTATTGACGTGATTATAAACAGTTGAGCAAACAGCACACGATGAGTAGTTAAAGTAGGCAAAATGAATGGCTTTACCGTGAAAAACTGGGAGCCAAATTAGCAATTCGGATTGGTTAGATAAGGCGACTAAGCAATACAGTGTGTGTCAACAAACAGCAACACGGCGATAACACAAATGTTTAGAGGAACATGGGAGAAGATAGGCATCGACATATGCGGCCCAATATCGCCATATCACATGCAACGACAGAATGCATACCCAAGCTTAAATTAAGAGGTACTAACTGGTAAGAATATGACGAGCGTTGGTGTATGTAGCAAGGTTATCCACAGAGAAGCCATCAATGGACGAAGTGGGATAGTCACTATAATGCCTATGCAGCGAGGGAAATGATAAGCAGGGTATGCAATGACCAGAAGCTTAAATAAAGAAAATGACAGAGTTTGACAAGATAAGCTTAACAGTCCACCTGCTCCGATTCGCCGCAACAGAACTCTCTATTCTCAGAGTTCGTTGTTGGCGTTGCTATTAACGAGTAGGTCACTGATTAATCAACGAGGAACACGTTAGTGGAGGCGAGGTTATGTCTATAGTCATGGCATAGTATCTGCGAATAGAACAGTGATAACTACTAAGCCGAAATCGCATATCCGAGCGATGAAATGGTGGCGCATCTAATGTGTGTTCAAATATGCCTAAGATTAAACGTGATGGATGATCGATGCTTTGTCCTGAAATGTATATAAAAAACATGTACACATTAAGTTAAGACAGTAATAGGGAAAAGCATAGCTTTCGTCACAGGGTACTTACACCAAAGGCCGTCCCAGCCAGGCAAATCCAGAGCCATACTAGGCAATAAAGGAAGGCATATAGGATACCTGCTGTCTGGAATATCATATTCCATTGTTACTAGAACGGCAAACACTTTTGACGTTCCGGCAGAAACAATCCTGCAATAAAAAAATAACTATATTATGTTAGTATACTTCTATATATATATACCTTTTTTCATCATGTGTATTCCTTCATGTTGAGTAGCATATCAAGTACATATAGCAGATAAAATAGGTAAAATAATATTAGTAATATAACAACAACATAACAACTCTCGAAGTGGTACGAGTATATGTTAGGATAAAAAGCCCTCATACGCTGGCTAATTCATTCAATGATTGCACAAGGGAGCATTCTGCAGCATGATATCTAGTGCAGACTTCCCCGCAACGGTTACAAACACAGTTGTCATACTCGTCATGATATTCAGACCGTCTACATAGGGTATGGTGAAAACCATGCACAGCGTATCGTCTTATCACATGTCTGTTAGTACGGTTTGGTCCCTTCGACTCTGCATTTCTCATTGCGCTGGTGATGAAAAATTCCGGATCGAGTTCGGCCATTTTCACTTCCTACCTTTTAATGTATTTGTCAAAGGCCGCGGTGCGGGGGGGTTAAACCGACGACTCAAATCTTCCGTGAGGAGCGGACAATCCGCGAGTAAATAAACGAGTCGGTTCGCGTTGACGTGTGGAGTCCTAAAGTCCGTTTGAAAAAGATTGCTGTTACTCGGTTTATTTAATCCAGGTTTTTACAGTCAGATGCTCCCATGTTAGGTCAATTCCTTAAGTGGCGACAAGAGCAACTTTCAAGTCGAAGAGGTGGATGGCCGTGGCGAGGGATAGACGCTGTGGGCTCTTGATAGACGTTGCCGCTATCAGGGCCTTCCTACATCTCTCCATAACGTGTCTTGAGAACCCTGCTCCGTTATACGGCAGCGTTAGGCCCAAATAAAAAAAGTTGTTCACATTGGAAAGAGGGTAGCTTCCAATGTGAGGAGTAGCGTCCCGTGCAATTCTGCCCCCTCTTCATAACTTAAGTGCTTCCGTTCTGGCAAGGTTAATTGTTAACCGTGTTCAGCCTCGATAGCGTCTGTTAAACTTGAAAACGACTTCTCCCATAAATAGCTAAATCGTCAGCGTACAGTAGCACCTTGGCGAGATCTCTTGATTCTCGTATTTGTTTCGGAAGGTCTTTCAGGCGTACAGAAAATGGGAGCGGGCTTAGATTGTCCCCCTCAGCAAGCCCGGTTGTTTGCAAAAACGCCGGCAATTTCGAGACACCATCGTCGATGGTCAAACGGTTCTCCTGTAAGTATGCCCCCACGAGATTAAGAATTTTCTATCATCATCTAACAGAATCCCGCACGCTGTTGCCGTCGAGCGACCCCTTCGAAATCTATGTTGTTCGTTCCGAATACCGTCCGGTGCGGAGGCTTAATAGAGCAGAGCCCCATGAGAGCTTGCAGGACTTCTCTTATGGAGAAATCCTTGACGAGCTCGTTACGCTGCTCTGTAATCACTTTGTCCCAGACAGCAGCGAATAACGGTACTACGCGTGGGATTGTGTCACTTGAGGCAAACATTTTAGTGAAGTGCTCCACGAGTGCGACGGAGCCAATAGGGCATAATGTCTGTCCACCGCGAGTAAGCCATTTGTATGGCGCTCGCTCTGCGTCTGATAGGAGTACGGTCTCTTGTTGCTTAAGGTACTTTTTCTTCTGCTGGGTGTATATCTTTCGACAGACTGTTCGGAAGACAGCAGTTAAAGATCTGGCCACAGGATGCAGTTCCGCCAAGAGACGGAGGGCGTCCTGGATCGCGCAGGCAGTATGACAATTGCGATTAGACCACGGCCGGTGATTCCTTGTGCTAAGCCGCCGAACCATTAACTGGAGAATCTCTAGAAGTAGGCCAGCGTACTGTTCTACGTCCAGGGCCTCGGGGATTGGGAGAACCTCATGAGAACGCTCCAGCAGAGCTTGAATGTCCAGTTTTCCCGACAGTGGCAATTTTCTGGGGGCTCGTGTTGGGTCGTTTGGTACATTGATTTCTAACGCAATGGGGATGTGCGCTCGCAGGAGACCTCCTTCCCTCAAGAAATTTCTCTCTACCATGTAGCTTACTCGGTCTCTGCTTACACTAACCGCAAACACATTGATAACCAAGCTCCCTGTGTGGCTATGAAAAGTCGGGGCTGATGTTGGGGTCCAGCATCCGTAGTCGGCTAGGGTGTCACGTAGGGCTGTTGTACGACCAGAAGTCGGACGATCGAGACGAGCGTTGAAATCTCCGGCGACGATTAGGGGAGCAGAGGATGGGAGCGTCGCTTGAATACCGCCGACTAATTTTTCAACAAGCACGAGGGTAGGTTCTATTTACGCAGGCTTTACGTAGGTCACTACAAGTCGAAATCGAAGGCCTCGCAGGGCGATCAGATTGCTCCTGACAAGGCAGGGGGTAAGGTCTCCCACTCTATGATTGTACAGCACGGACACCCCACCGCTGGGTCGTCCGGGTCACACCGTCCTTTCAGCAAAGCAATGAACGGCGTAGAAGCCTGGAAAATTAAAAGACGCCGTCTATATATATATATATATAGAGAGAGAGAGAGATTATTTTTTTTATAATCTATATAGCCAAGTCTGTGTACACATAAAATAAGTATGGAATATGTAACCGTCATCAGTTTGGCATCGCAATGGTCCCCATAAAACATTCCTCTGAAGTCTAGGTGTTTGAAAAGAGTAACGGCAAGTGCATACGCTTACTAACGTTCAAATCATTGTAAAACATTACAAGATCTCGAATTTCTAATTTTGCAAACTTTTTTTAAATAAGACTATTTTTGTTTCGCTAGTAAACTTCAGATGTCTTTCGCGACAAAGCGGAACTTACGTCTAAACATACCAATATCAGTTTATTTGTCGAATACGCCGCCGGATACGATAACCAGGATGGTTTTCACTGTGCTAGATATATGCTCGTGGACTTGTATCTATTTTTTGAGCCTATGTTACGATGTTAAGTCTATAGGCGTGAAATCGGCAGGAATCATGGCAGAACGAAGTATGTGTGGGATAGAGGCAGGCGTTAACGCAAGCTGGACAAGTCCATGCTGAGAATAGCAACTGCTTTGATCAATTCTCTAATGGAGATAGTAGACCGTGAACAAAAGCGGCGCATCGACGTGTGCCTGCTAGAGACGATGAGGGTTTAAAACTACTCTCGCAACAGAGGACTATACAATCACAGCCGCTATACCAACGGACTGCTAAGTTCAAAAACTCCAATAGCGCAACTTAATGTAATTCAAATGAACTTTTTTTTGGTCATCCACCACCAATGTTGAAGAAACCTGTCAACATTGTTAGTGGATGACCAAACACCTATATTATTCAAAACACCTCTAACTGTTACCGAGTAACGGGAAGGGAGATACGACATCATATTTCTCATGGATTGACAAAGACAGGATTGGCCGTGCTGCTCATACTGTAGCAGCTTTAATGGAATGCTCGAGGATGTTTTAGACTAATTGGAAAATGCGGTTCATTAGAAGCGGTAGGGTCCTATTAGGGCGAAGGCTCTGTGTCGATTCTCGCCTAGGACTAAGGGTTTGCTACTGGTTGTACTGCCGGGCATTAGAAACACATGTAACAGCCTATTCTGGAAAGTCACTTTGGACACACTACTCAAGAAAAGAGCCTTGTCCTATCTGTGCCGCGCAATCTCGCCTTACCTGCGCGGGAGGCCTGTAGTCAATGAAGGCTCCGAGTTCGTCATGACGGCCGCGGTTTTCCGGGACTCTATTCAAGGACCCATTCTTTAGAACTTAGCTTACGACGACGTCTTACGTTCGTACGAAGACGATCTTCCTGGACTGAACAGCTAACATACGCAGTGTTTGGTCAGGCCCGCTTGCAGTGGTTGTCTAGGCCCGCTTAACTCAGCAGCTGGAACTGAATAGGCCTAGCCTAGCTGGCATCGAATAAACGTGAGGACCTTGCCCTAAATGGGCCAACAAAATGCCCTCGATTAAAACTCTAGACGGTCAGAACATCAAGCTTGCCAATACCACCCGCTACCTTGGACATCACCTCGACAGAAAACTACGGGTTACATTCTATATACTTTTGGTTGCGGAAAGGGCTCACAAAAGCTTGTAAAACAGTTAGCACAGCGGCTATCCTTGTTCTGGCTAGTACAGTCCCCTGAAAAATATCGAGAAACGCGGTTTGTACTGGGCAAAAAATTAAGTTAATAAAAGGAACATAACCCTCGACATCTAGCAGGTTGATTGGGATTCCATTCCGGACAGCGCGTTCGGGTACCGTATAAAAACTCTGATTCCGGTTGCCTGGGTGAACCCGCCAGGAAGCGAATCTACGGTCTATATGACTGAGGCCTTTACCGGGCATGATGCTTTCCAGTTTGATTTGCTCATAGTTGGGAAGCGACATCTACATTACGTACGTACTACTAAAGCGGATTCAAGAACACGCCTGAACATACAATCTTATAGTGCCCGGCATGGGCCTCTCGGCGTGCAGATCTGCCTAGTGCTAATAACTGCACGCTTAACACGCTTATACAGCTTCCAATTTAGTCATCTGACCACTGGTCCAGAATTGCTATTACAATTGAGAACATCTTTCACGTCCAACAGAAGAAAACCGTTTCTACATGGCAAGATCACGCCGGGCATTCCGGCATAGCTAGGTTTTTAACCTACCCTCCTCTTCCGATCGTTTCAATCTTTAATTATGCAGTTCCCTAGCCGGGTGCAAAGATGGGGACACAACTGGTTGGAGCCAACAAGCTTCCGGCAGTAATGTTGGTGTGCGCGTAGCGCATTATCGAGCTTGTTCTAGTAAGGCAAGTAAGGGTCATAACATAAGCATACCAAACAAAAGCAATGTTCGTAAGTTATTTTCAAAATTAAGCGTGTTTCTAGAGGACAGGAGAGCAATTATTGAGGAACAACATAGATTTAACAGCGGAGGGTCAATGCACACGGTTGCTGCTTAAAGATATTTGTTAACATTTATACAAACCCCAAAAGCTCCTAGGAGCTGGATACACATATATATATATATATATATATATATATATATATTATATATATATAGAGTTATGTGCATATAAAGAAGTACAACATACTTACTTCTTGCAACTTAGTACTATGTAGATTGTGTAATCCGCATAGACAAAGTACTCTCTTGTACTAACCTGAAATGAAGTTAAAAGTTTTATTATTTAAAATAGTTGTAGGTATATATATCTCTATATATAATCTATATTATATATATATATATATATATATATATATATATATATATATTATTCTATATATATATATCTATCTCTCTATCTCTATCTATCTATATATCTATCTATATATATCTCTATTATCTCGTCTCTATCTCTCTATCTCTCTCTCTATATATATATCTAGTAATATATATAGTAATATATATATATATATATATATAGTTATATTTTTATTATTTATTTATGTGTATCAAGGTATACATTTGTGATGTAAGAACATGTGCAGAGCCCGCTCGGGGCATAACTCAAGGCGTTAGGTCCAGGCTTGGGCTGGTCCACCTAGCCAGGGTGCCTCTCACCGAAGCGGCATTCCCTCTCTGAACATCCAATGACAGACGTTACTGTAAATATTCCCCCACCCTCTTGGCTCCTGTAGCAAGCATCAATCTTCTTCCGACATCGTTAAGCAGTTTCTTCGTTAGCAGCCCAGGCCAACGTCTCAAACGCAAGGGGTGAGAACCCGTGTGGGTAAGCTACGCTTAAATACTTTCGGCACTTGGCTGCTTCCGCTAGAGCTACCGCGTGTCCAGGGCGGGCTGCGCCCGCACCGACCATTGAAGGGGCTAAAGAGTCGGATACGGTCGCATCCCACACCTGCATTTGCCCCCGCTCGTAGGGAGTTAGGGTCATGCGTGCTCGGGAGAGCGTGTAGCCATGCACCTGCACAGGGCGAGGAAAGTGCCTGTAACCTCGCCTTGCTAGCGGCCGTAGTTGTTCGATTCCACAGGCCGCTCCATCGGCCGTCACTTGCCAGTTCTGACTACGCGCGCTGAAGAAACGGAGTCTCTAGTAGAGACCCGCAGAATGCGATGGCGTCATCGTGAGTCTGTTCAACCGTGGCCTGGAAGTTTGCAATCGCCCGGGAGTCCAGGATAGACTCGACACTATTAGTCGCCGAATGTAAAGAGGCGACGTGTGCTGCGACTGAAAGAGAAACAGCTTCAGGCAGGCCCAGTCCGCCTCTGGCTACCGGAGAGAAGAAGGCCTGAACAAGGGAATCGTCTCGCAGCCGCAG
This sequence comes from Dermanyssus gallinae, assembly GCA_003439945.1. Classification (NCBI taxonomy): domain Eukaryota; kingdom Metazoa; phylum Arthropoda; class Arachnida; order Mesostigmata; family Dermanyssidae; genus Dermanyssus; species Dermanyssus gallinae. The sequence continues at coordinate 97,839 of QVRM01002203.1, forward strand.
GTTGAGTATAGATTCCAACGCAAAGCCCATCTTCGAGTTGATTACCTCCAACTGGGCCGAGAAGGCTAAACTGTTGATTCCCCTAAACAGATAGTTCAGCCTCGACGCAGAGAAGCACAAACGCAGGAGGTACAACCCCCGGTGGGCGCCCAGCTGGGGAAGACGAGTGAAACCAACCTCCAGTTTTTCTATCCCACGTTCGATTGTTGGTCCAAGGTGGCGAGATAACAGGGGTACGCCAAGAAGATCCAGGTCGTCGCCTGTTACGCGGCAATCTGGAAGTAGGTTCTGTATAGCGGAGATTTCAGCTGTACCTGAGCCGATTATGTGAACCTCACACTTGATTGGGTTCAGCTCCAAACCGCTGCATGTGGAGAAACTAAGTATCTTCTTTAAGTCTTCACAGATCGTACTGACGTTTTCTCCAATTACCCCGTCGTCCAAATACCAAAGATTGAAATGACTTTCGAGTGAGTTAACCAAGTCCTTAACAGCAAGACAAAACAGAGGGGGCACGAGGGGATCTCCCTGTTGAACCTCTACAGCCGAAGTGAGCAGTGCCGAGAGCAAGATCAAGTGCGATGGATCACCGTAGGCCAATTTTACTTGGTGATAAATGGCAGGGGTCTCATCTCCAACCACCTTCAACAAGTGATCCCTCCTGACGGTGTTGAACGCGTTCTTAAAGTCAAGTTTGACTAGCACGATTAAGCCGAGAATCAATAAAAGCCCTGGTAGCGTGAATCATTATTTTAGCACCTCCCTTGGTGGACAAACCCAGCTGGTGCGGTCCAATCGCTAGGCTGATGACATCTCTAGAGTCCCTCGCTGCCAATTTCGCCGCGATCCTGCGTAGTACTGATGAACAAGCGATAGGTCTAAACGAGCCGTCTTTTTTTTTTAGTGCAAACAGCCTCGCTCCAAAGATATGGGGACACCACCTTAGATGTGGAGCTCCCCATTGCAGTAGATCGATTACTTTTGCTAGGGCCTTACTAAGTCCGTCGGATGAGCAGCCGAGAGTCGGTGAGAGAAGGTCCTGTAGAAGCCGAGGTCTGATTAAATCTGATAAATAAATAGACCGGCGCTCGAGCTCTTTGAAAATGGTCCCACCGTATAGCAAACATCCTTGACCAAGGTTGAAAAAGGTAAAAGTTGTGAAGGGGGAGGAGACGGCCAACATAAGTCCGGTTGCGCGGGGGGGGTGTTTTTCCCGTAGCGACGCTGCGGCGGCTGGATCACCGACCATGACGTCGTCTGACAGAAGAAGGCGGGCGGCCCCCGACACTATATATATATATTTATATATATATTTTTTTTTTAATTTTTTTTTTATATATATATTTACACACCCTTTAGCAGGGGGGCTTTGTTTAGAATTCTCGAAACTTGATAACAAACGCGCCATCCGGAGATTTAGATGTTTGGCTGTACATGATTGCACTTGCGGGCTGTGCGCTACGCGAACATTCTATTTACGATTCCTTTCCGGGCACATCTCATCACTTGCGAATTCTTGATGCCATACGGGGGAAGCGTATAATAAGACCAGAAGAACATATTGCTTGTACAGTCTGACATACAGGGAAGCGTCTTTAATAACAAACGAGCGCAATATCCAGTTTAGTTTTCTTGTGGCAGCCGTTACCACTTCAAGTAAATGAGGTGTATAGTTCAATGTGCCAGATGTCAGTATTCGCAAGTCTTTGATCGCCTTCTCAATGGTTAGTTCCTCAGAGCCTATAGTGTATTTGTGTGCAGGATTGTTATATCCAAAGTGTAGCAAAACACATTTTTTAACAGATACTTTAAGGTCGAGGTTATTGCACCATTCCATACATTTGTCTAGCGTCTCTTGAAATGTTACTATGTTGCTTCGATTATCTACGGGTATATACATTTATTCATTATATATATATATATATATATATATATATATATATATATATATATATATATATATATATATATATATATATACATACATACATACATACATATACAGCACTGCTGTTGAAAGGATAATGACACTAGTTGATTTAATGGTGTTTAGTGAGCGTGAGTACAAGAAACAAAGGTAACTTTGTTTGCACTATGTCTCGTTATACTCTAGAAAAATATTTAATATAGGATATTTAAAATATTCAGTTCACGAGACTCAATGTATTGTATAGTGGGCTGGAACCATTTTTATGTGTTATATTGTTATGCACCTATTGATCTCTATCGTTAACCTCATCGTAGCCACCCCATCCGCCATTATTATTATTATTATTATTATTATTATTATTATTATTTTTTCTTTTGAAGTTTTCATCATTATTTATTCAATATTTCGGTGTTTCCCTACAATTGTGGGATCTAAACGTGTACCCGCCTAGGCTCACCCCCGCTCCTCAATCCATGGAGCCGATGACAGCGGCGGCGTTTCCCCTACACACTGCGAGCGAGAGTTGCTGACGTAGAAACTCACCCTCGCGCTGGTCACCCGTGTTAGCACTTATTTTATACCTAGGTCTTTGAGGAAGATACTTGTGTTTTTGCTGATTGGACCCATCGTTTCCATGGCGACGGGTACAAAGTGGTATCTTTTCTCTAGGTCAGAGTATTTGCGCTTTTTTGCAATCTCAGCATGTTCGGCAACCCACCCTGACCGGGTAGCGCTATGCATCAAGTATGACGGAGCCACTGTACATGATACCGTGGCATCCCATGCTAGACATTTGCCCTTAGACCATGGCGGGATGGTGACGCCGTCGGGTCTTTTGTCGTCTTCGAAGCCCAACCTGGGCTCTAGGGTGCTTGGTATGCCGGCTCTACGAAGAGCCTTCTTTAAAACTGCGTTGATTTCCGCGTGTCTGAGAGTTCTACCAGGGCTCTTAGAACAGCTTAAAGGGTGCAGTCCGTCCTTATCTACTGTTTTTCCACATGCCCTGCACTCGTATGGCTCACATATGGGAGCGCCTATTCTTAGGGCGGCCACCATGCGGAAGGAGTTATTATTATTATTATTATTATTATTATTATTATTATTATTATTATTATTATTATTATTATTATTATTATTATTATTATTATTATTATTATTTATTACATGTTAAACGATGTTACAGTTTAGAGGTCTGAACGTATTATTGCAAAGTTTTTTAAATAATTAGTTCACTCCATGGCGCCTAAAATAGATGCCGCGTTTCCTCTGCGAACGGCCCCGGACAACGCTTGCCTCAAGAATTGACCCTCTCTTCGGTCGTTCGTGACCTTCTAAATTCGCTTACTTAAATCTTTATTATTATTATTATTATTATTATTATTATTATTATTATTATTATTATTATTATTATTATTATTATATTTATCATGTGCTGCCTGTTTTATCGGTCACCACACGATGGTGCTGACTCACCATTAGCGGCATTATTTTAGTCACGCATTCTTCATTACCTCTCACGCCCAACTAACTTCTACAGCCGCTTCACCATTACAAGTCATACTCGTAATGATGACGTGTGATGGTGGAGAGGCACTGGCGACTTATCGACGAGACTGTTGTTACCATCCCCCCCCCCTCCGGAAGCCATCACCGTTGTTATCAATTGCTGGTCATGCCCGTGCATCCACCAACAAACCAAAGAACGGACTGACGAAGTGAGTGAAAACGTAGGAAGTAAGGATGTGACAATAAATATTGTATCGTCCTTCAAACAAGCAATTCGAACATTCGCGGGTGAAGACTTTCCAGCGGATGTTCGGTTAGGGTTAAAACGGCATAGCGTCAGCCTATATCGGGAACCCGTGCAATGTTTAAGTGTTACAGCGTAGATCGTTTTGCAGCAAACTGAAAAATAAAGCTAAAGAAAAATGCGCAAAATGTGGTTTTAGAGGGCACCTGGGAGAGAATTCCTAAAGTTTAAGGCAGTCTGTAGTTTGGTGAACATGAAGTCACTGGGAGCTCATGTCCACTTTTCTTGAGCACATAGATTTGTTACAAAGGTCATCCCGAACATCATTAAAAGGCGCTTGGATGTCCCGTGGTGCCACTCCGCACACTCGTGCATAGGCGTCCGACTACTTCTCAAGGCGCACTTGGTCCTACGTACTCAAAGTCAGGATAGAGTGCAACAAGATATTGCAACGATTATTCAGCTGTTAAAAGATGTCATCGCACAGGTCACGGCCATCCATTCAGGAAGCCATCTCAAGTATTTTGGTAGGACTGATGGGTGCCCTGCAGCCATCTCACCTATGCTGCCACCAACGACCAATCACGCTGATGGAACCAGGCGTGCACGCGAGTACGAAAGCGCAGACTGTGCAGGGCCACCTAAATCACGATTAATGGCGTTTTATGTTGGCAGAGACTATGTTGCCACCGCAAACGAGAAACAAAGTACAGGAAGGGTGGTTTCGTTAGTTAAGCGTTGTTAAGAAACCGTATAAGAATGACAAGCGCAGGTACTGGGAACAAAACGCCCACGCACATCAAACAATTTTCCGTAAAAGCGATCAGGCTGTTAAGTATTTCGGGAGGATATTAATCGGGTTAGACACAAGCCCGAAAATGCTGCTAGGATATTGAGTCCCCCGAGATCAGACGACAGAGGAAGTGGAGGTCTGTGTAATGAGCGCCTGATATTACTCGGGGAGGCGATTGAAGCAATCGCCGGAGCACCACGGGGGAAAGCGCACGAGGGAAAAATTGACTCTGATTATTATTAATACTGTATTCGTGGATTTAAAGGCAGTACATTTGACACTGCACTAAACAATAGGATCGTTGAAGACCTGGCGGAAAACGGCAGTTACCTGTCAACATAGTAAGCATGATGCTAACTGATAACGGGGTCGGCACTGCGGGGGGGGGGGTGACACAAACCGCCCACAGGTGTCGTCCAGGGCGATGAACTGAGACCACTGCTATTTTCCATAATTCTGTACGGAATATTAAAGCGCGCGGGTTAGATCAGAGACCAGGGTAGAACCTCACTGTGCGCAGATGATGCCGTCGTCTTTGGCTGCAGCCTTTTTATGGTGAAACAAGCCATGGATCGACAAGGTACATTCATGGATGAGAAGAGCTCGAAGGTAACTGGCAGAGACCAAAAAGAGGAAGCGCTGGAATCTGCAGAGAACGATGTGACGTTTTTTGGCGTATATATGCAGACCTGTCGAACCAAAAGAATAGGTGAGGTGGACAAAGATATTGGTAGAACAGCAGCTTCATTTATAAGCTACAAATATTTTTTTCTTTATTTAGACACCACGCCGCAGAAGATCAGGAAGTTAGGCTATCAAAAGCAGCTTTGCGGCATCTGTTTTCAGTTGCTAAATGCATCTGTCACAAGTAACATTACCATGCGCGGAATGCCAAACAAAGCAGCTACCAGCAGCGCTTTTTGCACTATAGCTTCGTTCGGAGTAGAAATCTTGCTGAGCACTCCGTTGCGCATACAACAGCCTCACTCGTCGCGTTTTCAATACCTAGATTTGGACGGAAACTGAAAAAAGTTGTGATATAGTTGGAGCAGCTTGCCACATACTTGCAACTACGGTTTTGGTCGGCGACTTGAACTTTCCCGGTAGGAATTGGGATAATTGCATCCGAATAATGAATTTCAGAACGTAAGTTTACGATAGATGAGTTGTTTCATAGACTCTATTTAAATCCGGCTTTTAGAGTATCCTACCGGAGGGACAGCATCCTAAGCTTGATGCTCGCCTGGATGAACAGCCCTATCACCTTTCATTTCCAGTGATTCGAGTAATCACCTAATCACGTTTTTAAATATGACAGCCGCGTGTCAAGACAGCGTTCGCCTAGAGGAACTTCAATACGGAGACAATGCGAAGTGATCATCTACAGTCTTGAAGCGACATATTAAATATAATAAAGCCAAGACGACAATATATCTTAGAACCTGCAAACATTTTTTCTTCTTCTTCTTCTGTTCTTGTTTTATCTTTTTTTTTTCTTAAATAGAGTAGACAGAATATCGTTTCTGTTAGAATCAAGCATTATTATTTGTTGTCCTGCCGCTTCACGGAGAAAAGATGTGTTGATATCTTTGTTGTAGAGCCGGACAACCAACCGAGTGGTACTTAGCGCATTGCTGCGAGCAAAACCACCGACCATAACATTGATTACTATAGTCTTTATGAAACTCCAAGGCGATGATACCCGTGTACAGGGTTCGTTCCTGGTATATTAAATGTATTTTTCATACTACAGTGGTCATTGCAGGACTCCCCCGGCCCACAGCCAAGGAGACCTGAAGGAGACCGTGAATGACGTTCGTTTCCCACTTGCAGCTCAATGTCTTCCGCCGCGACGAAGCCCAATCGTCGTCTCAGCCTACGTGAGTTTTTCTCTAGCTTCTTTTTTCATGAAGTGCTGTTCTACTCTGGTGACAATGCGTGGAGTGGCACCAATGTTACGGTGAGCAAAAACGATGGGATCTGCACACGCTACCAGCACCGCATCTCTTGAACGTGCGGCATTTCCCAGCGCAGGAAAGTGTAGCTATATGGCAAGCAACAACTAACTAACTGCTCCTATAGTTTCTCGATATCTTCAACCTGCTCGGTCAAACGCCATCTAGCGGCAATGCGACGAAATGTGCGACTCGGTTATAATATAACTACAATGATCAGATAGACTTATTTTTGCTGCAATATACTAGACTCCATAAACATAAAAGTACGTACGGTTTTCTGTAGCACAGAGGATATGTCAGGGCGTGCTTAGATGAAATCAGGACAGCGTTGCAGAGCGGGCCGGATTTAATCGTTACATACACATCCCAGGGCGCATCGGATGTGGGGGGAAAATGTCCTCGGCCGCAAGTTACTGAATGCACCAACGTTGTTACCACCGCCGTCCCGACCGTTGATTGCCAGAAAGGTTACAAATATAACAAAAGCCTTTAGTTTTGTGTCAAGGCAGAGGCATTGTATATAATACTATATAAAAACATGGGGGACTCGAGATGGCCAAAAAAGTTTCTGTCATATGAGGGAGTAGAAAACAACAATAATTTAGCCATATCCGCGTTAGTCTGTGGATAGTGTGGGTGGCTTGACGCGAGCGATGTTAGTGTCGTGAATAGTGCTACCGCTGAAAAGTCACTCTTTGCCCTTTATCACGCAAACGTCTAAACTATATCTAGATACGATTCAAACTGATTCTAGGTCATGACTGTGGGCATATCCCGTTGGCTGACCTCCCTCTGTTCTTGTGTGAGGTTCTCTATGTGGCTAATGCAATAGTTGTGTGTACTCTTCTTCCAAGGTTTGGTTGGGTAATTCTAGGGTACAAGCCTAATAATAATAATAATAATACACCTTCCGACCATTCAAAGTTAGACTCTTCGCATTTTTTTCAACGTAAAGGTCACGCTATGTGGTGTAGCACACTGTCGGCTGCACAGCTAGCCTGGAGTTAAGTGAAGGCGAATTTCCTCGTATGGGCTTTTGAGCTTCCAAGAACAGCCCAGAAACTACTCTTTTGCCCAATCGACACAATTTACTGAGAATCTCAAGCGTAGATCATCAGGCACTAGCTGGCCGGCAGTATTGCAAGTTATACCACCGGAAAATGAGCCAAACCTCCTGGGACTTTACGAGAGCGCCTGCCATGCTAGATTCAAGCTTGAGCATCCCAAGCATTCCCAAGCAGATCGGCATATCGCAATTTGGTATTCAATTCACGGGCTTCACCATAAACTATGCTAACGAAATGGGCTGTGGGTCCGTAGACTGATGTGTTTCAGATACTACCACCAGTTATGCAACGGCACGCCACCACTCTCTGTACTGGCTAGATTCATTTAGAATTGGTAGCAGTTTTGGCGGTAGTGAACGGACATATAAAAAAATGTATACTACATTTTTGTATGCAATCTCACGAATATTATACTACATATTTTCATGCAAAATACCAGTGAAGTTAAATGTAGCTATGCTCAGCAAGCACAAATGTCGATACGAGGATACCTTTACAGGTAGTGGGGGAGGCGCACAGTCTAGTCAGCGCCTCTCAGAAACTCTTGGCTATTCCAAAAGGAGCAGCTCTATAGCTTTTCGTGAAGTTGGTAGAAGACCGTACCTAAGAAGTATGTTGTCATGTACGCATCGAAGATATGCACTCTAAGATGCGGTTACCATACGCGCTAGCTAGGGACATACAGTGATTAGCACGATACGTTAAGCACCGATCGTTAAGATATTTTTTAATAATACTATATGAAAACATGGGGAACACGAGATGGCGTCACCAGAATAGTTTCTGTCATATGAGGGAGTAAGTTTTTTTTTTTATTGATTTCATACAAACAGATGTATGTATAAATATACATATCCATCTTCGATGTTTTATAATTAGACTAGTACACTAGCAATTGCACGCCTGTTGCACCTGTTGTGTAGCCCTGACGCGTCTCACCTCATCATGAGACACAGTCAATTTTTATAGGTGCCGTATCTCCGCGCTGTATCGCGCAAAGGTATCTTATTGCTCTCCCGGCCGTCCGTCGTGATCTGCGGGTAGTCTTAGCCCTTCGCAGATTTTTATAATGCTCCTTGTCGTGTGGCGGCCTCGCCAAACGTTTCGAACGCAAAGGAACAACACTTTATGGGCAAAATGCATATTTTCTGCACATGTCCGCCTTCGCCAGGAGCAACGCATCTAGTCTACATGGGTTGCACCGTGACCTGAATGATGAAAGAATTGTGGAGCGCCCAGAAGCTATCCAAACTTCCCCTTAGATATACTTTCAATTCGATCCTACGTGCATATCGTAGCGTGAATATAGTGGTCTAGCACTTTGCAGCAGCAACGTCACAGCAAATTGTTGTAGAGCGCTGTACTGTCAGACACTAGGGCGTCAGTCACGTTCCAGACCAGGGTTCGACCCTTCTTGAAGGCGGTTAGGGCCATCGCGTGGGGCCGGGCGTTTGTCAGAAGATTCACAAGCCGATTTCGTGGGGAAATATGAAAAACCCAAGTATGCGTTTCAAAAACGCTACTGTTCCAAGTGTGGCTAAACTGACCAGCGTCAACTCGTGCCATATTGCTTCAATGCTTCATACACGGCATGCGGCATGATCATTATGGTGTCTACTACCATCTTGACTTTAGGAGGGAAAACTTGTCTGGCATGTGTAAGCCTATTTACATACTACGTCAATAGCCCGCCGTCGAAACTGAGCTTATCGGTGGAAGAACGCCCCTCCCCTCCTACTACAAGACTTAACTGGTTGCATTAATGTACAGACCACCGGCCGTAGATCAGCGACAACTCTCAAACGTGAAAATTTTACCACACAGAAAGATCTAAGAGATAAGACTAGGCGCTTCAGCACCAACACTTGTTCCTAGGTCGAAAGCAGCCTTTAATCTACGGGGACGGCTTAGAGGCATTTCCTTTGCACCGCCGCCTTTTCGGCCTGCTAAAGGACGCCGCGATGAACTGTGCGTATACTTCTGTAAGCTCAGAAGCCATGCTGCTCTACTCAAATGGTTCTAATGTATTTCAGATTGAAGGTTAGACAAAACTCGTATGCGGTACTGCCGGGAAAGCTAATAATATTTACGGCGACCAAGAGTGAACGTACATTCTGGAATGCTGTATTGCATGCATACATGTTGTGAGTCACTTTGAGCAAGATGTCGTAATGCTCAGTCAAATGTTGTTTCGTCTTGACTTGATCTTCCAATCCTCAGATCGCCAACACAGGACAAGAAAACACCGTCCGTGGTTCAATCCCAATGGTCACACTGCCTACGCATTCCAGGATGCCCTTTGCCTCTTGTCGGAACTGCAACCCGCGGTCAGACCCCTAGTCTGATGAACAACACAGATTTCGAAAGGGTCGCTTAACCGCAACATCGTGTGGGATTTTCTTACAGGGTGTTAAGGAGACCCGCTCTAGTCAAGGATGATTCTTGCACGCAGTTTTCATCGACTTTAAAGCTGCTTTTGACAACGCTCCCCCTAGTCATGTGCTCAATATTCTGACAGACCAGCGTTCCTTCGAAAATCCTTAACCTCGAACGCACAATCCAATTACAAGAGAGCCGTGTGGCCATCGACGATGGTGTCTTGGAATTACCAGCGTTTTCGCAGAGGACTCGCTCGGGCTCGCTCAGTGGAGCAGCCTAATTTCGTTCCCCATCTTCGTAGATCTCCTGAGAGATCTTTCAAAACAATTACGCAGATATAGAGATCTCGTCAAGGAGCTACTGTACGCAGACGTCTTAGCTACACGCATGGGGAGTTCAGCTTGCTAAAACGGAACCGCTTAAGTTTAGAAAAGGTGGCAGAATTTTGCGGGATGATACTCATCACATTGAAAGTTGCCTTCTGGCCTACGTCAACAATTTCCCCTACTTGAAACTAATACTGCCGCACAACGGGGCAGGGTTCTCAAGGCTCATTATGGAAAGACGCAGGAAGGCTCTGGTAGCGGTCGTAACGTCTATCAAAAGCTCTCAGCGCCTACCGCTCGCTGAAAGTCGCTTCTGTCTCCACTTACGGAGTTGACTTGATATGAGAAACCAGAATTCACAAAATCAAGCAGCAATTTTAAAACGGACTCCACACGTCAAGGAGTAAAGTTGGCCGAACTATATCCGGACTTTTTTAACACCTGGACGGAGTGGGAGGGATGGGACCGTACTAACAGATACTTGATAGCACAACACACTGCGCATAGTTTCCACTACACCCTATGTAAATTAATATGACAACCGTCTTTGTAACCGATGTAGAGAAATCTGCACAAGATATCATGCTGCAGAGTGTCTCTTTATGCTATCATTGAACGAATAGCCCGGTTGTGAGGACGTTCTATCCTAGTGTATACTCGTACCACAATTTATTTCTGTTATATGTCATTGATTTTCTACTCAGGATGGTCCAGTATTTAATGTAAAATGTTAATGAAATAGTGGTCGATATTAAATACTGAACCCAGTGACCAGAAACGAATGGATTATGTAGCAGGAGAGAAAAAGAAAGCTTGGCGTGGCAACGGCGTACACACCCTAAAAAATCTTAACCGTTAAAGCGCCTAATTTCACAACTGCAATGTACCTGAGTTTCTACTGCGAATTAGAAATATTGTGTGCCTCCTACGTATACTGAAAAGTTTAATGTGAAATGTACGTCAAGCAAACAAGTGCAATAGTCAGGCTTGAATTTAGTTATGCTCACACGTCGTATGGTTTAAAATGTAAGATGACAAAACAGTATTACCAAATAGACTAGAATTTAACCTAAAGCTGAATTATGCAATCGGCTTATTGGTCGTAAAAAACTCGTTCCCAATGACTTCCGAGATCTCTCTTTCTCTCTCTCTCGCTTGCGCTCTCTCTCTCTCCTCTCTCTTTCTATATATGTTGTCGAAATGTTGGCTGTTTGTTCATATATGCAGTTATATGAAGGGAATTTCTAGTTCAGGCACATTCTGCAGTTAATTTTTTTCAGCATTCTAGTAAACACTTTGGTTACCTCACAATGTACAATGTATACAGTATGTTTAAGTTTTACAGTTCTCTCGCAGAATGCCAACAAAGCATCGCGTTTTTATGAAGAAAAAATCTGCTCTCTGCGTCGTGTCCAAAGTGCTCAGGCAGAGTAGTTCGACACAAGACGAAAACTAGAACTTACTCTATATGGAGGTACGAAAACATAAGAAGAAGAAGAGAAAAGCTTTTTTAAACTTTGAAAAACTTACGGAATTCGCTACCAACTAGGGACTGCCAATTTGGAAGGGGTTCCCGTGCCGGCTCCAGCAGAGGCAGTGCTGCGGCTAGAACTAGTAGCTGCCGCATGACGAATGAATTCGCTCCGTAGCTATTGTTCAGGTGGGTGATCTGTTCGCTTTGGTGACGCGCGCCATACTAATATTTCTAGTGATTTTTAGCAAGCGGCTACAGAGAGAGAGAGAGAGGAGCGCTTCGTTCTGCTTTCGTCTTGTCACGACGAACGCACGCGTAAATATCGTGAGCGTCAAATGCCAACAAAACATTGCGCTTTTGAACCCACGCGTGCTTTCTGTCAGCACATAATGTTTGCTGTCTATTTAAAACATGAAGTTTGGTGTCCGCCGTCCTTCTAGTCTTGCTGCCTTGTGTGTTCTGGTGTATGCTTCAACTCTTTAATCTCCTAAGGAAAGTGAATAGTCTTTAAATAATCTAAAATGTGCATCTACTATGGCAAGAGTCGCACTTATCAAACGAATATTTATCTTTCACGAGCCAGACCTTGAGGTTTGGAATAAGAAGAGCTATTAAGCACCCACATCGGGTTTATAAGGCGAATAGATCAGCAATCCGGATCCTTGGCAGACATTTACCAGACGCTTAGGATGTGTTGAAGTAGGCTCAAAAAGCACCTCATGAACCGCGCTCTAAAAAATACTCCCGCAAAATACTTTTCTAGGTCTGTGTGAAATTTTGATTAATAGTCAACAATCGCGGTACCAAATTTGCAGTCAGATTTTAATTTTTAAATTTTTATTTCCTATTGACGTCAGGTTTAGTTCAGATAAAAAACAGAGCCAACACGTAGTAGGTAGCCGGCGAGGTCTTAGGAATCAAGACTTCGGGCAAAGAGTGGTTCATTTGAAGCGACATTTTCTAAGATTTGTAGAATTTAATTCAAGTTTTTGTTTATAATTGAAATTATGACAGAACAATACAGCTATGCAACAATATAATAAATACAAATAATCGGTCGCTAACACTATTGCCGATTTTTAAAGGACGACGTGAAAGAAGAAGACAGAAACGGTGGTATACCTCACTCAATTGGACTCGGTTTTATTATGCCTATTTGCAAGAAAAGCTTAAAATCTAACGCCGAAGACTACCGGACTAGTGCTTCGCAAAGCTCCAAATCGTATGACGCCTTTAAGACGAATGGAGTTAGGCGTTTCAAGAACTTCTTAATGGTAAACCGTTTGCTAATTCTCTGAAACTGTATTATTCCGTCCACTTAAATGATTCCCATACTACTATACAATCGGCAATCAACGGCATTGCTTGGTAAGAATGAAGCGCTGCTTCCACCTGTCATCTTTGTCAAGCTGAACCAAAGCGTACTAGACCTCAATTATAGAATCAATAAGACGTCTTATCGACACGTATACGTAACCTTGGTATATACGTTGCTGTCTTTGATTTAAACCACCGCATTACCTTAAACACGATCACATGTATTTCGCTCGTATTGAGTCTGCATATAACACTGATACGTAAATTGTAGTCAGCTGTTCCGGTATGTCATCCGAGAGAATTGCGGAGATCCCTTCGTAAGAGCCAGGCAGGTAGGCAGACGCATAATAATTTATACACGATTGAGAATACAGTCGAAAGGTGAACTCTGTGTCCTCCTGTGAAGGTATTCGAACTGACCAGGTGATGATAGCCATGAACTATGTATCTGATATGGACGTAGCCATGGCGCGCGCAGACCAGATCAGAGATGAGAGGCACTGAAAATATCCAGGTCTCCAACTTCCTGTTGGACTGGTTCGACTTGATTTTAATCAAATTATCTCAACAGCTCATGTACAGCCTGATAGTATGCATGCAAAGCGGATCCTTACCTGCATTGACAAGCAAAATACTCGCTTCATGTATATTGTGACTTTGGAGCTAACCAAAGTTTGCCCGAGTGAGGTGTTGCAAAACTTTGTCTAGACCGTACATTAGCCTTGGAGCAATCTTGAGATGCAAAAGTGTTATTGCCGTCAAGACGGACAGTCGCCTACGTCTCCATATAGAGAGCAAGGCTAGGTCCCAGCATAGTAAAGTTAAAACCGCAAGTACAGGAAAGAGTTGACAAACTCCAAGGGTTGGCCGCCGCAACGTATAACGTTTCTATTCACCAACTTCTCTTGTGAATTTTACAGCCTTGACCTTCATAACATTGGTTGCTAGTGCTTTTAAAGCAAGGATCAACTCTGCCAGAGAAGTGCCGCGTTTGATAGACTCCAAGTCGTGTTGAGAACAGACGTCTGCTCTCTATGCCGCTGATCTACTAGACTTTTGGCGTTTGGTTTTGGAAAATGACGCTACCCTTTGACGATGTGTGTGCTGCCGGGTCGACGCGAAGACGCATCCGTCCTCTGTGCTGCCTAACGTTGCAACGACCAATCGTAGTTCGTGATTTGGGCGCCAGAGTGGCGCTGTGGGTGAGTTGGAACCGCCTCCTCCAAAAGAAGATCTGAGAGAAAACGCACAAGTGAAATACGGGTGATGTGCGAGCGACGTGTAGTGGATGTGCACTTCGGGGGCGGTTACGTACAGGTGACGTGTCAGCCACGTAAGGTGGTCTCACTGCAACTTGCTTACAAAGTTGCAAGGGTTGGGTGTAGACTGTAGGCTTGCAAGAGTTGGGTGTAGACTGTAGGTTTTGACCCCCGGGGATCAGAGTTGTGTTTTGGTCTGCTGCTTCCCCGATTTCGAAGACTAGGGAGATGCCGGACTTCGAAGGGCCCGAGAGCCTACATGTTGGAGAGCCCAGGCCTAAAAACGCACCCGACATAAAGGAGCAAGGCGATGCGACCATAACTCTATATGCATTGCGCCTACTCTAAGAAACGATATGCTGACGTATTCCCTAATGGGGCCCACGGCTCCATAGAGGGCACCTGTCACTGTTTCTTATAGGATACAACGCTCTCAAAAAGCACATCAAGTTGACAACAAACCTATGTAATGCAAGGAACACAGAAATTTAGCCCAAGAATTTTGTAGAGAATCTTATGGTGGCGCTACCTAAAGTATCTAGGAACGCTACCCGCCCCAACACATCCCTGCGTACTTCCAGGCTGGAAGCAGCGTAGCAGATCGATGAGCTACGCAGCAAACAAAGAGGCGAAGGAACATAAACTCAATCCTCTCGATCCACACGCTCGAAAACCTCAGTGCTCTATTAGGCCTCTTGTAATTTCCAGAGGCCAGGTGTCACCATCTTCTAAGTGCATTACCGCCCTCAGAGCGATGCGAAGAGTCTGCTAGCGACCCCCGGGGGCGAAGGTGGACTTAGGGCCCACGTCGGAGCTGCGCACACGGTCCCTCCATTTTTCCCGCCTGGTACTATTGCGCTTCTGCGGACTTTGGGGGCATGTGGATCTTTTGCGGGTTCTGCTGGTGTGGAACCTAATGCCGTTAGTAGGCATTCGTGGCACCAACCGACTGCGGACACGAAACTTCAACAGCTATCTGAGACGACGGTAATAAAGCCACCCCTTTTATTGATCATAAAAGGGGATATGATACCATTAACAACATGTACACAAATTATTTTAATTGCACACAGTTTATTTGCAACATGGACACAAATTATTTCGATTGCACAAACTCGCTCCATAATAATTTTAGTTCTCATCCGTTCAACAGCTTTACAAATCTCCATAGATACAGGTGCGACACTTTAGCATTGGTAGTCTGGGTTGGAGGCCTAATGACAAACCCTGGTCGACTCGACGTAGCTTGTGCCTCAAACATTACGTCAAGCAGGTCCTCGTTCTTAATCAAGCGGCGCAGTTGTCTCATGTCAGCTTCTTTAAACAGCTCGGTCACAGATTTAAGCTCGATGGCGTGCCTTTCCATCCGACACGGCTTTATCACCCTTCTTAGAAAGCGACGCTGCATTCTTTCTAGTAATCCAAGAGGGCACCGATGCTGCAATTAAGACCATCAAGTCTTGGTGGGTTCCACACCTGGCATTCATTCATTAATAGTGGCACAACATGTGATTTGTACAGTTTTAAATAGGCAGATGCACTTCTTACTACAATCGCCCGGAGTATCCGGTTGCACAAAAGTTAGCATTTTGCGGCAACATGTGTACCCTGTTCAGTGAATGTTAAGGACGTCGTGAAACGCATACCAAGGTATTTTGCATACTCAATTTTGGTCAGAACTATGCCGTCCAACATGTAGTTATGCTTGATATTTCTACTACCGAGATGCAGTAATCCACACTTGTGGGCGGATACTCTTAGACCCATCTTCGACGACCACACAATAAAGTCGTTTACTACACATTGAAGCATGTTTGCATCATTATCATCTCGAACAGGCAAGTAAGGCTTGATATCATCAGCGTATATTACATACTTAACCGACTTAAGTAGGATGTGTTTGATCGATCGATCAATAAAAAAAAACATAAACAAGAGACTTCCTAGTAAAGTACCCTGCGAACAACCAGTAAGAATACTACTCTCTCTCGATAATGTTATTCCGACTTTTAATTGACTTTCCGATTGTGTGCAAGCGAACGTGCGAAATGTGAAAAACCTCCTCAGAAAGACACAATGGCTCACGAGGAAAAAAACACTAGAGAAAACCACAAATGACCGCTGACCGTTGAAAGCTCGTTCTGACTTCGCCCATGATACGATGTCATGAACCACTGAGCGCCTACGATACGATGTCGTGGACGACCACCGAGTGCCTACGATACGATACCATGTATCACTAAGTGGCACAGAATGCTCTTTTCGGATGAAAAAAAGTTCAACTTTGATGGTCCGAACGGATTTACCTATTATTTCCACGATTTGCGTTAAAACTTCACTCAGGTGGCAGTTCGGTGGTTATCCCGGCCGCTGTCGGGTATCATACAACGTCGTCGATTGTGTTTTTAGCAACGTTTTTAACAACGCGACGCCAACGAAGGCCTACGCTGGCCTACAGTCTAACCTGATCTTAATATCATCAAGAATGTGTGGAACCCGAAAGGTTTACACAGACGAAATACAGTTCTTGAACAATGTAGAACCTTGTGAAGGCTTGGGCCGAGCTCGCATAAGACGTCATCCGAAATTGTTCAACGCTATACCAAACCATATTTCTTAAATCATCGACATAACGAGAAGTTCACTGAGTATTAAGTATAGTTGCTGCCTTTGTCTCTATCCTGAGCCCAAACGTCGTTAATCCGCTCAATTCAATGGACGATGGTCCGCTCAATTCAACCGGCACACAATTTATATTATTAAAAGCAACATTGTAAATAACATATGATTAGTATATTAGTAATTGTGATACCTTTATATATTAATACTAGTAAGCAATTTTATTATTTCTGTTGTTATTTCTCGATTAATATATCAGTACTATTGTGTGGATGTATGAAACATAGGTGTTGAGTAAGGGGCGTGTGTTTGAATAAACTGTTTTGATTTTGCCAAGTACTTCCAAATTCGCTTTCGATAGGTGGGGCCATATGACCTGAATCCCGTAAGCAGCGCTCGGTGCAATCTTCAAACTTAAACGGTTTAGAGCGATGCCCAACGGCAACTTATGAGGTTCTGAAATATTATAGAATGATAGAATGCCCTTGCGAGCTTTTACCTCGATATCTTTAGTAAAACGTAAACCCTGCGTTAAAAAGCTACGCCATGATATGAAAAATGCTGAACAAAATCTATGGTGCTGAGCCCAATCGTAATTCATATCTTTCGGCAAACCTCCGCGGCGAAACTTTGTCGCTTTAGTTTTTAATACATTTATTACTAGAGCGTTAAAGTCTGTTGACTTTAACGCTCTCAAACTTTTGTAGTAAAGCAAGCGATTGCTGCGGGTGAAATAGACTCCGGGAGTAGGGAACAAGGTCATCAGCGTACATAAGTGTACTAACTTGCGAGTGTCGACGCTGGATTTTGTTCGGCAGATCGCTCACCAATAGTAAGCATAATGGCGGGCTAAGATTATTATTATCTTGTGCGACTCCTGTAGACTGATTAATTAGGATGTGTTCAGTTACCCCTCCTGCAGCATAGCTTATCATAACTATAGTATCATCGCTGGGACACATCATAGTGCAAATTTCTCTAGGATGATTGTTCTTGACGCCGTGTCAAAAATCGCGTTAGAGTCTACGAAAATAGCAAAAAGAAAGCTACGTTTGACTCGGAGGGCCATTTGAATGCTATTAAGAAGAACAGGGCAAGCCGCCATCGTCGACCTTCCTTGCCTAGAACCGTGCTGCTGCTGCTCTGGAGAGCACTCGGCCTATTTAATCGCAAAAATCTCCTAGTCGACGCGCTATCGATCCAGATTGTATTTTGTAAATAACGCTTTTCTTTGCTATGTCACGTTACGACAAAGGCTTCAAGGGATCCCCTTTGCCCTTCGGTATCACACTTAAGAGGCTGATTTTCAATTCTTCGGTCAAGTACGACGTCATCGTGATTTCATAGACGAGAGGAGCTAGGCAACGAGCCCGAACAATCGCATGTTGCAGATGATTATTTTGAACGAGCTCTGGACCCACAGCTTCTCCTGACGGCGCATTTATTACCACACCCACAATCAGCTCTTGTCAAGCTTCGGTTGACCTTTGGCCCCAAATGGAGACATACATCGGAGTTCAACTGTAAATCGTTGATGAGCTGGCAAACATCTGTCCGAAAATTACTATCCAGCCTTTCAGGTGATACTACTGGACGGGCTGTTGGGAGACGGGAGTCGGAGCGCAGCCATTTATGTGGATGAAGCTGGGAGTCTCTGAAAAACTCGTTTTGTGCTTTTATCTCTTACTCCAGTTCAGCTTCACACACCGCTCTTTTTTTTATAGAGCCGACTAGCATTCGTATACAGGAAGGTCATTTCCGGACGACCTTTTGCCAGGATATACGTCCGAATGATCTCTGAATCATACAATGTTTCAGTGATCTGCATTTGTCTCTCGTACACCAACTAGTTTTAGCGCGGTTTACTTAGCTGGAAACGCACGCTGTGCAGTAGAACATTTTGATTTGCAAGTTGCATATACTTTGACGTTTAGAAGATTAGGGGCAGGGAGAACCTCTGGCGAGAGCTCCAGTAAGCGGGTTGTCGTCTTTTTTATGACTCTTTCTTTATTACCGCTGGAACGCCACACAGGCTTACGGCCTGATGATGTGCCGTAAGCGACACTGCAACAGAAAGGTGTCGTATAGAGTACCAAGGGCCTGAGTGCTTAACCACGTACGCACCTTTGTATCTGATGATATCGTGTTTGGCGTTTGTGGCAAATATATGTATCGTAGACTTTTCTTGTGGAGCTTACGTAAGGCGGCTTCTTGGATGTGAAAACCACCGCATACTACGGAACGCGAATGTGCTCTTGAGTGCGTCTGTTCTAACGTTGATTTCATATGTTGGCAATTCCACTGAAAAGAATGTGAGTTGATGTTGCTGTTTTTGGCTGGGTTTTGGTCTCTAGATCTTTCGCCACGACACCACCTGCACTTTGTGTTTTGGTCACGAGTGCCCTCCACTCTTTACTTTTCCGCCAGTATCTGTAATCGGTTCATTTGTGGAAATATAA
This sequence comes from Dermanyssus gallinae, assembly GCA_003439945.1. Taxonomy (NCBI): domain Eukaryota; kingdom Metazoa; phylum Arthropoda; class Arachnida; order Mesostigmata; family Dermanyssidae; genus Dermanyssus; species Dermanyssus gallinae. The sequence goes on from QVRM01002203.1 coordinate 117,170, forward strand.
AACGCCTCTTGCAGGGACGCTTTAACTGAGTGTCGAAGTGCAACTCCGACCTCGATATATTTAGTGTATCTATCGACCTCGATAATTTGCTTCTTTGTTTTAAGAGAGTTCGCACCTATGAGAATAGAGATGCCATTCATTATTTTACGAATTACACTAGTGATCCAAGCATCCCGCTCTCTATGGGGTCGTAACAACAAAGACGTGGCGCTCAAAGCAAAGAGTGAGAGAAGACTCGATATTACGAAGCTTAGTGAAAGGGCGCACCATCTGCCCATTCATATTTGAGACGCCAGGCTTGTGGGGACGGGAGGATATGGCCATAACACGGACAATTGGCCAGATCATCGAGAAGACGACTATAAAGTACGATGTACGAAACACGGATGTTCTCTACTGATAATGTTTTTTGAAAAATAAATTGTTTGAATTCAACTGAATGCAAATGCGCGTCGAAGCAGTAAGCCTCCTTAAGGGCTTCCAAATGTTAAACGAACATTTTGATAGACTCCCTAAGAGGTAATAATCCAGTTTAAGATGATAAAGTGACAAACGATTTCGCTGTTATGACATACTTGGTATACTTTATTATCTGATGCTTTAATGTGACATTTTGTGTCTATACGTGCATTAACGATACTAAACACTCGGCTAACATATGCGCATAATGTGTGTCCGATTAGAAAATTTTCCCAAACGTTTCGTATCATTAAATTGGTTTTGCAATTCCACACGGTCTTCGTCAATGTTTTGTCATCATAAAATTTACTGCACATTTTGCCAGATAAGTGCTGGCTTCTCCGAACTGATCTCTACACAGATGCTGAGTAATTTTGGTGTGTACGTCGTATTATGGGTCGGTAACACAAAAATGATGTACAAATTAATATCGCGCGTATTATCTATCAGGTACCGGCATTAATTATTAATCGGATCCATCGCATATTCTCTTATAGCTTTAAGAAAAGGAAATAGGGATATATAAGCATAAATGTGGCTCTGAGGTTTACGCAGGACCCAATGAGAGCCAACGCCAATGACGTAATATCGTGGTTGTTGCCCCTTCAATTTTCGTACCACCATAAGGTGTCTCTCATAACGTTCTTGAAAGATCTCCTAGATCAGAAATAAAACACAAAGTTAACGCACGAATAGTCTGTTGAGTTTTCATACATATATCACGCGTCTATCAGCATATATTCAGTACCCATGGCCAATAACTTCTGATACATCACTCAACGCTGACCAAGAGATACAGACTATGTACACAATAAAAATAACTAGTGATAAGCATAGTTCTAGCAGTAATCGAATTCATATTTGTGGTAATTAAATATATAATACCATTATAATGTTACTGTAACATTGAGATAGATGCGCAGGAAACACCGTGTTGTCCTTTACACATATGAGTATTACTTCCTTGACGTTCATCGAGCCCACGTGTCATTCTTGCCACATTGAGATTTAAGGCACATAGGTATGCTTAGCCCCATAACAACGAAGTTTAGCATTTTCATATGCGTAAGAAGAGTGGAGTTTATCAGAAATGTTATTCAATTGGTAACCTTTCATCAAACAAGTAGCTTTAAACGCTTGAGGTACTTCTTTATGTCAGATGTTAGACAAGATTCACTGCGACGGCGACCAGTGACATCATTCACAGTTGATATGACGGCTGCGTTTAGTTCAGAAATAAACTTTTCTGAAAAACGTCGCAGATTTGTCGTCTTCAGCTTTCCTTCAGCTTTCTGATTTCTATGCATTTAACTGTCTTGTGATTTGAGTAATTCGTATCAGTCGTCGGTAGCGTGTCTGTTATGCAAACATAAATCAATGTATATTCGTTCTCACGAAACATTACTCGCCATGTATCCGCAGATGCGGACAGTAGCTCAGACAGTAGTTCAAATGATGATCCATAAAAGAAACGTTTCCTTTCATATTGTACTGTCTTATTTGGCTTAGATTTCTAGCAGAATTGCGTGTCCGGAGTCACCCGACATACTCTTCTACCAAATGTCATAGAGTATAGCCGATTTGAACACGATTTCTCCTATACCTACCTACAACTGCCCAATATAAGTAAACGAAGCTCGAAATGCGCTCCCAGCCACGCGCTACGCGAGGAACAACGCCTCTTCCAAATATCCCATAAACAACTGTACATGTATGCCATACCCTGGCAAGCAACGTCCACCTGTTAACACAGAATGATTGCACAAAAAGATCTTTTTTGGCGACATGGAGGGATTTCCTTATGTCTCTGATTGCCAAGGAAAAGGCGACACTACCGACCCCGCATCGTGAAGAAAAATGGCAAAGAAAGGCAGCATCTACACAGTGTTAGCGTGCCTCATTGTGCGTGGACTAACCTCGTATCTTGGACACAAACATACACTGATGGACAAGCAGCATAAACAGCAGTTTCGTGCCCGGAGGTCACCGATAACCATGCTTACATCTGTTGGCAGATCCTGTCGAAAAAGGGGCACTATTCTCACGGTTTTCGTAAACTTTTGGAAATCTTTGGATTAATGGATATATTATAAGCTTTACATGTCATTTTTCTATCAGGGGTGCTCCTTTTATATCAGGGGCTCTCAGAGGGAAACGTTAGCAGACATGTTGAGGTATCCCAACAGTTTCTGTGGCAGCATGGTCGCTGACTCTCAGCGGTATCGTTTATCACCTATTTTTAATGCGCGTCGCTCAAAGAAAATTTGAGTAACAACAGGGGTTGGAACGGCAACACCCCAGTAGATAACACCCATGACAAGCGCACTAGCCTCCTAGACGAAGCACATGCCACGCTTTTGACTCAGGGTCACAAACGATTGTGCCGGATATGTTGGCCCAACTGGGCATAAGCTGTTGCGAACGGTTAAAATTACGCTTAAATTTAAATCGTTGTAAGTTGTGATGATATAACGGAGCATGTCAAGGTGGATCATACGAATGGGTTCGCAAAAGAAGATAACCTGAGTGAGCTTATGTTTCTCTGCGTGTATCAATCTATTTGGGGGCCCTGACGTCTAGCAGAGAAGAGTTCTGCGTGCACGTCAAGGAAAGACTCCGGATAACACTACTGACAGCTACATCGATAGACAGGCCCCACAGCTTGTCGCTGCTACCTTTCTTCAATACAAAAACAGCACGATGGGTTTTCTACGGTATCCAGATTTACTGGGATATGCCATCTGTTGCTCACATGAACTAATAGGAGCCAAGTGAAGCCGGTACTTCTGAAGGCCTGCTAGGTGTTCACACAAGCACCCTTCCCAACCACACAAAGCATTCTTGTTCACTGAGGAGTTGAAGAAACAGTTCGGACTATCCTTAAGTTATTGAAAAATTCATTAAGGCATCTGAAGTCCAGCTGGGCGAATTTGATTGGGAGTTATTCGGCGGCACCGGAGCCATGAATGGCAATTAGTTAACAGAAGTGTGGCGAAGAAATGGTCATATCCCTGTTCGGTTGTCTGCCCACGGTTACTATCGTTTGACTTTGAGCAAGACTAAAGGGTTTTATGACGTAAATTGTACAATTGTTTTAAACCATCTTTTGTTTTTGCTAAACATAGGCATTTATTTTAATATCATTAGAGCGCAATTACAACTAGGCAGACCACAGCGTGGGGGCTGCGTTGGTTTAAATCGCGCCTAGATCGCAGCCGGAACGGCAGCTCAATCGTTCTACAAAACAGTAGCTGTGCTTTCCCTTCTTTCAGCATCCTTGACTTTCCTACTAGCGCTTTCACATAAGCCCCTTACATCTCATAATATTTTTGTGTTTCCTCCACTTTCAAAAAGACCTTCGCTATTGGTTGCTGCGTGGGCATAGCAGACATCGTCCTTCTTGGTTCTGCATATAGTAACTAATACTGGTAAAAAACGGGTAGTAAAAATACTGCACGAACGGCACCTTCGACACCCGCTCAAACAAACAATTTTTTTCTAATTCTCTTTTCTAACAATGCAGGCATTTTGATAGAATTATACCATTGATTTATTTTATATAACCGAATAGCAAGCTCGATCATTAGGAACTGCAATGATATCCACAACAATACAAATATTACTGATGTTAACGTCAACAAATATGATTTAGTTTGTACTGGAGGGAACATTAAACTCCCATAAGACACACAACTTAGTTACCTCGGTATACTTTGGTGATTTAACGTCAAATGATCCAATCATTCCGCAGATAAGTTTTACTTTGCTTTTACCCGTGAGTTTTCCACATACTTTCGGTGAAAGAATTTCCTGGGTGTATCTAAGGCTTGCTTCACCTGAAACTGAAAACGTACAATAGACATAATATGTAATTGTAAGGATGAAATATACCTAACGTGATCCAACCTGTTTCAGGGACACTACATGCATATCAAAAACACTCTTACATATATATATATATATATATATATATATATATATATATATAGGTGTACATGTGTGAATATTCTTCCATATATAGTATATTATTTATTATTACATCACCTTTCGGTATTGTTGGTTACATTACGTTACACGTATTTATTAAATCTCGGAAACGGCATTCGTTTCCGTTAATCTTGGGCATATGTAGAATATGTTGTAAATGCATCTCCGGAAGATGTCAGCGACCTAACGCCTAATATATATCATATGTGTAGGAATGTATATCCACTTGTCGGTTAACAGCAAATCATAACCGACATCATAAATCAAATCAGTGTGAAGCCTGCATTGTTAGGTTGGAGTTCCATCCTCCGTTGGGGACGCGTTGTTCCATGTTCTATCTAGCAAGGGTTCTATCGAATGCATAGCTCGTATGGTCACCTTCGTTACAATAGCATTAGAACGAAGTAACAGACGCGACAGGCCACTGTCGCAAAGGACTTATCAGACACCGTTCACAGACGCTTTCCTGACGTGGGCCAGAATGCTCCTTGAGATCGGTTGTTGGAAGACGCACTAAGTGCTTCCTAAGCGATATGCTAGAGCTCGGCTACACTGAACACCTAGCAAACTTTTTGGGCAACTGAGAGGCGCTGAGAGCCGTCCCGGTAAGCTGGACTCGTGCTCGTCAGATTCTGGTGGTCAGGTTGACAGGATGCCAAGAAGCACACATGTGAGCTCAGCTTCTCCAGAATGGGAACATATGTATAGTGTAGACCATACTGCGTTAGAATCCGCTGCACTAGAATCATAAAACAAAATTGAAGTACAGGTATTTTTTGGAAACATATAACAAAAAAGTTAAGGTACAGACAAGGAAAAGTTACTGAATGAACTAATAGAGTGGAAACCGTTGTTGGGTGAAAGCCCAAGAACTGCCTCAACGGTGCGTGGCAGGACCACTCACAAGGCGGATAGCAGACGGCATATGCGGCCGCTACTGACAGCCATAAGAGAGGCGCGCCCCACGGCGAACACACAGACAGATTCACGCCTACCACCTTTATGCAGTAAGCCGCAGAGTCACATAGACCTCAAAGAGTGCCCAGCCGACAATAGAGAGACCGCGGGCCGAACTCTGAATTTGCGCGCCATGATCATCATATCGTGTCATGACTACTGTTAGAACATCGTCCAGCATACGCTGTTCGATGCAGGCCGCCGGCTGTATAAAATGAATGCGCGGCGCTGTTTTGCACCCCCTTGTTCTCTCTAGCATTAACTTTCACACAGCGATTCCTTAGCCCGGGCTAAGAGATTTTAGCTGCACCTGTGCCGATGATATGCAACTCACTGAACTGCATCACAACGTTAACCTATTTGGTCACAGCATGTGTAAGCTGCGTGTGCAAAACGCCGCGAGCTTTCAACTTCTGCACTTTTGCAGGATCGTCGATGCGGAACTCTACAGCGTCTTTCATGGTCTCTCCATGGTGTGCCCAAATTTGTTCACTCTTCAAGCTCAGCTCACTGAAACGTGCAACTAACTGAGCATCAGCCGTCATTGAGACTGCCGCGCGTTTGTGCGTGATCGCCACCTCCTCGAATCAGCACCACGAGCTTGCGTAGAGCTCCCCTTTGTGAACAAAAACAAAACAATTGCGTTTGTACTATTGGTCAGCCTGACCTGCTCGAGACTGATTAAGAGAGACTGAAATAGACGAGGCAGCAAGCACTTAGAGCGTACTAGCTAATCTATTGCATCCCATCAAGCTACTACTACGAGCCGATGATGTCGACTGAAACCTCATGACCAAAGAAAGCCACTGCATCCGGCCATGACGACTGACTGAGAGACCAGCGTGGAAATCAATAGCCGTGGCACTTTTGGGCGCTAACGTGCCGTCATATATAAACAACAACATAAAGTTATAAAGTAGCATGTTTTTCGACAACGCCGCACAGATGACAGCCCATGTTAAATGTTCAACGTCGGGTGCCAAATATGCAGTGACCACAACAATTAATGGTGTTATAGTGCTGTCGGTGCAAATCAGATAACCGCCTTAAGGTCAAACGGCAGATCCTGTTCCGCCGTTGGGATGATCACTTCTACTTCTACTGCGTGCACCATACATGCCGGTGAAACCAGAGGAATACTTTATGACTGTTATTTATCGCATTATTATTAGAGTTCGCGTAAGAACATTATAATAGCAGTACACCTTAACTTCAACCTGCCAGGCGGGCTCAATGGTGGGTATTAACCGAGGCCGGATTAAACATAGAGAACACCCTCTCTAATCTAGCCTACATTTGTTGGAATGGCAACAGTGCAGTGGATGTTCTGCGTTCCGCAAGCCGCCAGGCGGGAGCAACAATACGCGATCTTAGGGTCCATCGTGAGCACTGCATAGAAACCTACTATTTATAAAGGCCTGGACCCCACAATACAACCGAAGACCAACAACCTTCCTTGAGTAATTGCAATATACGTGTGATATTACCAACGCAGAGAGTAAACTTAGATGAGCAATTTCCCAAGCAGCCAGGCCTAAAATGGAAGTGGAACAACAGTTACAAAAACCCTGGTTTTATCATAAACGGAAGACATGCAACATATTATATGCATAAACACTGAGAACATGGTCATATTAGTCAAAGGGCAACATAAGTATGTTGTGCTCCCCAAAAATGAATTTTTACAAACGTGCCTACGTAAGCGTAAAGAACTAGATGAGTGTAGAAAGAGCTGCCGACAGCCTATCTATAAGGGCAATGGAAATGCTTCGAACCAAGAACCATATAGAGGTATCTCCTTAACTAGCGTGATATACAAAGTGCTCACTTCACTCAACGCGAGGTTCTACAAGTGCACAATCGATGAACTGCCGACCGAACAATACGGACTTCTTCGGAAACGCTCTACTGTAGACGCTCTGAAAGTTGTATGGGCCCACGTAGAAGAATGACAGGCTCAACAGGGAAACGACCTATACAGCATTTATTGATTCCAAATCTGCTTTCGACTGCGTCAGGTGGACCATTACGTCAGGTGAACCCTATAATACAGGAAACAGGCAAGTCTGGCGGAAGTTCTACGAAATGTAAAAGTATATGCATTCTGTGCAGATGACCTGGCCGTGCTCGCAAAATCCCGCGATCACGCAGTTCTATCTAACTGAATCGGCAAAGTAAAGCTAAAAGAATCGACTGACAATAAATACAACAGACTAGAATCCCACATTTCAGTCGCGAAGAGGCATATGTCCCTGCAAACCGCCGTATAAAGATAAAAAGTACCGCCTGCTGAGCTAGTACATCATTTCCCATATTGTTTTCCTGTTGGCTTACAAAGATGCCTATCAAGAAACAACCAGAACGCAGAAATGACCTTGGATGGAGATCGAGCGATACGGTGTATGCCAACAACGCAATAAAACAGCACTGTAAGTTGCGTCGACGCCGACAACAGGCGAATTCGTGGGACATGGGAGAAGGCGGCTTCAACGTTAGTATATAATAAATACTAACCTACAATCTTCGAGTGGGCGAATGTGAAAGCTCACACAGAAATGCTACAAAGATCATAAAAGAATCAAAACTCCGAGGATCCTTCAAAGTAGCATTTTTATAGAAAAAAATTCGGAAATACACGATGGACTTGCATCATTAGCACCCTGCGTGACCAGTGTGGGAATCACAAACTCACTAAACCCGAGTCCCCCCTACCCTCAGGCTCGGTATTACTTTGGCATTACTTCGAAGCCGTAGGAGAGGCTGCTCTAGCGTTCTCCTTCGCTCTTCCCTATCACTGCTTATCATCCCACATGTTTATCTGTGGCTGGTAAGGGGGGATTCCACTACTTCGTAAATCGTCCTGTGAGGTTACATGGAGGTCATGAGGGCACGGCTGTTCTCCTTATCTTCGTACAAACTTCCTGATAAAATGACTCCTCACAGTAATTCCTGCGTCCCTCGCTTTCCTGTGAGTATCACTCGGCACAACATGTTTCGCATTATCTGCCTCTTTACAGTCACGCCGTACGCAGGTCTTACTGAATAGCCTCGTTAGTCCATGACATGTAGCTCTAGAAATAAAAAAAACATGAGTCGTCCAGTAGGAAAGAGACGGTCGTATCACTTTCTGAGGTCCGATATCACCCTTTTGGTCTAGCTCCCTGTGGTCTTACTGAGTCTTGCCTGCGTCCAATCCTCTTGCCGGGCCGATATTGTGGTTTTTCTGGCCCTTGAAAAATCAAATACATCCAGATCTCCATCTAGATATATTTTATTTTCTTTGGCCGCTAGGAGGTCCTATCGCAGCACCTTGGCGAGGACTGAAAGAGCCTCAGTCGGAACCGTCGGATAAGCCCGGCTTACCCTGATTGCCAGCATTCGTTGGTTTGAGCTTAGTGCATCCCTATGTTTTGCCCTCCGCAATGCCGTATCTTTTTAAATTGGGGCTGCGCAGCCACCCTCACCATAGGCGTATTCCGCGCTTTTCGTACTTCTACCCCCCTGCAACCAAAGTTCTGTCAATCAGGTAGACTGAAATAATTTGGCGAAAGTATGGGAGGATTGCCCTTGCTTTTTATTACTTCCATAGCTACTTTCCAATTTACTGTGTTGGAAGCATTCTTCACATCCAGGAGAATCAGAAGCACGAATATCCTTTTACCGTTGCAGGTCAATTAGGCAAATGTCCAGGTAGGCCTAGGGTCCCGTCCTCCCCCCGTAACCTAGGTCTTGGAAAATCTTGAGCCACCTTTTCACCGGTAGCCTCGCTTTCTCTGGACTCCATCCAACCGTTGCCAGTCCTTTTGACCTCCTGCAACGTTATCTGCGGCATGCACTCGTTACCAAGAGGCAACTGAGAGCTCCTCGTTTCCTCTCTACGGCTGGGCCGGAAAGAGGCCGGTTACAGTCTCTCGCAGTACATCCGGGGGAGAGCTATCTCCGGAACTTGGCCATAACTACCCTGTACGGCAAGCCCTATTCGTCTCACTTTGCCATGTCTATCAGCTCTTTGGCGATGAGCCCTCGGAGTCTCAATCGAGCAGCTTTGTACTCTGTCAGTTAGGGCTTTGCTCAGCCCCCCTTTATTTCCGTAAGATCCTTCCCCTCAGATTTTTTGCGCTAGCCAGCTGCGTGTACTTGTGTAAATCCTGTTGAACCTTATGCACGTCTTGCGGGCTGCTCCAGTTTCTTCATTTGACTCGTATTTGGGAGAATGGTGGCCCCTATGGTGGTGCAAGAGAGCAGCTTTTCTGCATGCATGCAATTGTTAAGTCGATACAGACCGTCTGGCAGAGAAGTAGTAGCTATAAAAACCGCTACTTCGTGCACTTTCAACCATGTACCCACGCCCTAATTGCGAGGTTCTACTCGAAACCCGTTCACCAGATTGCGGGCTCCGGCACTGCGTCAGATACCTATTTTGCCTCCGCTTGGTGATCGCAGGGCTTGGCTCAAACATCAGGCAGAGACTCGTGGCCTATCTCCGTGCTGTCGCATCGAGCATATCATGCGCTGCCCTACCGCAGTTATAATTACTTGTATTATCTTTGCATTTTTGCCTTTGCTTTGTGATGATTATCTTAGTTGGATATCTTACGCTTTTTCGGGCTTTCCATCGCTGCTCAACTTGCTTTCTGTAGGACTCTATGTAGCACGGTGCCCCTCAACCTCGTAAACATAGAATTTTGCTGTCGTAGCATTGCAATGGCGACCAGGCAGTCTGGCTTGTCACATTTGTGGCATACCGGGAGCATCTGGCTCTATGCTTAGTAATATTCTGTTTAAGGACCCGGCTTGTAGCATCTGCAGCAGCTGGCCTAATCCTTTTCAGGTTTGCACTACCTAGAGCTTAAGTTAAGGGTCCTGTGGGCCAAAAAACTCTTGCTAAGACCGGACCACCGTCACCAATTTGATTGCAGATTGCTCATTTATCGGGGGTTTTCTAAAAGTCTTCCGACAATGCGCGTCAGCATCTGTAGGAACTATAAAATAGCAAAAAAAATAGACATACGAGTGGGATAAGTATTTATTTAGAGCCTGGCGACCAAGGAACCTCGGCTTGACTAGGTAATTGGGCCATATTTTATAGGGTCGTGTTCTTCAGACGGCAAATTTATTTAAATTCAGTCATTCCTCATTAAGCTTGAAATTTCCACAATTACACTTTTTAAACAATTGTAACAATTAAAAGCATTTTGCAGAAGAGCTATCGCTTGTGTCTGCAGTTTAGTAACAAAGATCTTCTATAACAAACTATTCAAACCGAGGATCCGTATTTTGCTGCTCATGCGCTTTCTTACAAAATAAGGTTGTTCGTTAACGAAGAGCACGTCAAAAAGTTAAAGGACATACACGTATTGCACCTAGGTACCAATTATTATGTTCGAACGGATACTACAGATACTGCGAATTTCTATTCGTAGTATCTTGCGTACTTGCGGTTTATCAAAACACGGAAAGTCGCAACCTCCGAGCACTAAAACAACAATTCTAACTTCGTTCTCATATGTGGATGGTCCTTTCAGCCGTCGTTCCAGCACGACGTAAAAATGTCTAGTCGGACCCACTGAATGACCGCCGTGCAGCGCTTGGACGTGAGTCTACACACATATATATGCCGCCAGTTTGGCTGGAGAAAATAATCTTGTATAAAGGCAGCTCTGGAGTTTCGTCCTTTTGTCCTTCGAAACGCTAAAAGTTAGTGGGCGAAAACATGGCGCGAACCCACCACGTTTGCAAGCTAATCGAGCTGGTGACGGGGGCACAAACCTGGAAAGTTTTTTGACGCAGGCTTTCGTCAGATTACTCCACTCCTTGCGCATAGCATTCAGAAGCTTTGCAAGTGCGCTAAAACCGAAGCTGTGCCTCTAACTTCTCCCCTTAGCTCATCCCACGCCTGTTCGACGCGATGCAAGTCGGGAGAACATGCTGGTCAACTGGTGCAGCGCTATGCGGCCTAGCATTGTCCTGCCTAAGAATGTCGTTATCACAAACAACCTGTGCAGAAAGCGCGACGTGGAATGTCAGAACTTCTTCTTCCATGGGAATCGCCGACTTTGGGAACCCCTACCATTTTGATATTTTTGCTTGTAGTGCTTGCAGCCTAAACCATAAATAGTTTGGCAAAACAAAAAATAACCGCCGCAGTCTTAATTGCCGTAGAGAGACGTAGTACCATCTAAGAGTAGAACGTCCATTGCTGAACAGTTTAGTTTTCGCAATCTGGTTTGGCGTCGTGCTTGGCGGTGAGTTGTAGTTAGTGATGGACGTACAGCGTGTCTGTAGGGCTGCCAAACATCCTTGTTATAAGTCTTCATCTTGCAGTACACGCATTAACAGGTGTTCCGAGTGCACAACAGAGTTTCTGCTATAACTAACTGCAAAAGCGCTAGCAAACAGGAAGCGGTTACCCGGTTAGCTGTGGCTCGAACCCTGCCCAAACCTGCACTGGAACGACAACTGCATTGATACTGTACTCTGTAAGTGATGGACTGGTCCATATTCTGTCGACGACCTACCGAACGTTGACTACAGTCAAACTCAAGCAAAGCAACGACTTAGAAATCGTACCAGAGGATTAGTTGTGTGTTTGATATCAGACATCTGCGAATAGAATGAAGATAACTATGTGCCGAGATCGCATATCCGAGGGTTCCCAAACTCAATGCATCGGTAAGATATGAAATCGATGTGTCGTTTTAACATTCTGGTAATTTGTTAAAGCTAATGTAAATGTCTTCCGAATGGTATAGTCATTTTAAATATGGCCTAAATATTGTAGACATAAAATATGCCGAGATATGTCTGTTCAGAAGAATGTGTGTATACAACACATGTATACATTGAACTATGATAACAGGAAGAACTAACAATATTTTTACGATAAGAAGCGAAAGACCTTGGTTTAATGAGCGGTGTAGGATGGCCAAGCAGGCCAATAGATTGACGCGGGGATACGTAAAAATCGTTCTGGGTATGCGGCCGTTGGCTTCGTTAGTTAAACGGTTGGTTAAGACATCGTATAAAAACGAATAGCAAAGGTACTGGGAAAAGAAGTAGTGGGCAGCAATAAGGGAGGCTGAAGAACGGTCACATACAAGACTGAAACAGAAGGGAAGGAGGCAATGTTCAGTAGAGATGGGTCGGCTAGTCGAACATTTTGGGAGGATCTTATATGAAAGCCCCTGGGATAACACAACAGACGAAGCTAGGGTCTCAGGAATAACAGCAAGAGGATTAGAGTCTTTCTTGGAGGAAAGGGGGCTGATAGCAGAGGAACAGCATAGATTTAGGAATATAAAGTCAACTTACTCAGCAATTGGATGCTGCTCGGATACGCTGTCCAGGCCGAAAATTTGCCTTTATGCTGTGTTCGTAGATTTGAATGCGGCGTTTGACATTGCACCAAGGGATAAGATAGTTAAAAACCTAGCTAAAGTGGGAGTGCCGGGAGAAATGCTGAGGTTGCTCATCAGCATCGTAAAACAAAACACGGTGCTGATTGGCAACGGGGTTGGCATTGCGGGGGGAGGTAATTCAAACCACAGGTGTCGCGCAGGGTGATGGACTGAGTCCACTACTGTTTGTCGTTCTTCTGGGTGGGCTCCCAGAACGAATAACGACGGGCTGGACCCGAGAGTGGGCCAAAATTTTACTGTACGCATATGGTGTAGTACTTTTTAGTTGTAGCCTTTTCAAGGTCAAAAAAGCAGTGAATCGAGGAGTTACATTCATGAATGAAAAGGGCTTAAAGGTTAATTGGGAAAAGACAGTAGCCATGAAATTTCGAAGAGGCGGTCGCCTGGCCAGAGGTGACGTGCTTTAAATCAGAGAAAAAGAATTCAATTTGTAAATTTGCATACCTAGGACTCACCTTATCAACAATGGGCAGTAGCTTTCGGCCACACGTCCAGGAGAGGATTAGAAAGGTTATTATCGCAGCCGCGGCGATTAAATTACCCACATATGCTTTCGGTCGATGCAGCAGTCGCTCTTTTTTGGGATACAGATAGCACCCATCGCCATATATGGTATATCACTGATATGGGATAAGGTGGGAGTGGACAAATCGTGTTTAATTGATGGGTTAAGGTTTTTCTTTCTAAAGAAGGAATAGGGTGGCCCACTTGCTGGAAGGTGGCCCACTGCTGACAGAGGAGATGCAAAAACGATGGTATCTAAAGAAAACGTGCGTCTCCGGCGTTTATACGCGGAACTGGCAAACAAAAATTAGCAAATAGACATAGGAATTTATGAGACATCAGCAATGAGGAGCACTGGGTGGAGGGCCAGCGGGGCTAAAGATCGGAATTTAACAAAGGCCTTTGCAGCCTACGGATTTCGTCATGCTCTGTGCAACGTGGAGAGCTTCCATGAACCACAAGACGAATGTCGATGCAAACAATGCTGGAGTAAATTTGATAAATACATCGCCACGGTTTGTTAGGTGGTTCGGGTCATAGCAGAACTGGCAAAACGCCAGATTGATTGTTTTATCGAAACACTATGATGTTGCATAAACACACTTACCCAGCCCGGGTGTTAATAAATAAAATAAATAACAATACCTTTCTGTCATTTTTACTCACCAGCAAGGCCCTCCCAGCCAGGCAAGTCCAGAGCCCGGTTAGACAAATCAGGAAGGCACACTGGTGCAGCGGGCTTACTAACGTACATAACCAAAGTAAGCAAAGTGAATATCGGAACCGGTTCTGAAGATCCCTTCGATTGAAGAGAAACCCTACAATAAAAAAAATACCAATCTTATGTGAGTATGCTACAATTGCAGTACGGTCGAGCATTTAAATAGGGATATATATATATATATATATATATATATATAGACAGGGTAACCCAGAAATATTTGTAGAGCCTTATAGGAAATTGTAGAGCTCGTTGAAGCAAACATTTTGCCCTGAAAAGCTTTGTTTTGGAGTGAGAGTGCAGTTTCTAAAATCTATGATAATGTGGTTACCCGACATAGAAGTGCAACATGTGCAATTGCGAGACAACTAGTCATCTAATATAGAAACTAAGCACACCTTCGTGTTCGTGAGAAGAGAAGAGTTTTGTTTTCTGTAAAGCACATATGACTAGACCGGCTCGAAATTGCGGCATAGTCATTTAGAAGAAAATTTGCAAAAATTAAAGTTCTAATGTTAGCTTTCATTTCCAATACCTCAAAATCGAAACCCTACGATTATTCGCAGCGCTTCAAACTAACAACCGCGATTATATCCGTGATTGCGTCGTGATTAAGGTTTTCCCGAGGGCATGTTGAGAATGAGGCTATGTACAAATGACCAACTCCATCATTTAAAACAACCGTCATAGGACTAGAAGCACGCACAATGATTTGTTTTTGGAAATGCTTGAAGATGCTTCCGCAAACCACTTTACACATTTGGAGACGCCGCAGAGATTTCGTTGAACGTCCTGAAATATGCCAGACATCGGTCGAATGGCCTTAGCAGTGGAGGCTATTTTGGTGACCAGGCTTTCGCGTGACTCTAACCAAATAATCGAGACTTGTTAACTCGGGCAATTGCGGAGGCCAAGTGGTCGGCCCGCCCCGGCCAATCCACCGACGCTCAAAGGCCACGTTGAGGTAATCGCGTACCGCAGCATCTGTTGTGCGGTGGCGCTCCGTCGTGCTGGAACCACATGCTCTTGTGAACGCCTTTGTGAACCAATTGTAATACTCTATACGGTACTGCAGCTCGCACGAGGCATTTGGGTCACTTCTATCGTGCTTGCTGAAGAGCGATCGGCTCCTGCCTGAAGAATGCGCTCGTCCGTGGCTTGTGTCCTTGTTATCAACTCTACCGGTGAATGGAGGCACTTCGAGCAGCAACTCGAAGTGAAAACATAGCTGTATCTTCTTTAGGAGCTGTGGCAAGTAAGTTATCTAATGAAGCGACTCATTTATGCATGTAATCAATCTCATGACATGCCCTCCGGAAAAACCTTAGTTACTACGCAGCCACAGAGCGAATCGCCATAAATTTGGTAATGATCGCCATGAAATGCATATTTTTTGAACGTGTTAGTTATGCTGCAAATGGTCGTAAGGTTATAATTTTGAAGTAATGAACTTGAAAGCTAATAATAGAACTTTAAATTTTGCCAATTTTTTTCGACAAGTATGTCGCATTTTCAGGCCGGCGTCGTAGGTTCTTCAAAGAAAGCAGAATTTTCTCACAAATACGAAACTGTATTTTTTTGTTATTGTAGTTTGTATCAATTATTGTGTAAGAGGACTGGTTGTTTTCCAATCGCACGTTCTGTGCTCCTATGTCGGGCAACAACACCTGTGTAACATATTTTAGAAATTTCACCCTCCCTTCGAAGCAAGACCTCTCAGAGAGCATGTTCTATTTGATAAAAAGTCTGCTTCTACGGGCCCTACAATTTATTACATGGCTCTCGGAATCTTTTTCTAAAAAAGCTCTGTAGAAAATGTGATATCGAGCCGAATGCTGCAGACCTTCCGTTGCTCTCGATTTTCGACTGAAGAACAACGACGCGCGAGCACTATCGCAACTTGCAAGTGCTGAGCTTATCAACCGTTTCTTCGACAATGAACAAATCGCAGAAGCTAAATAAGGTGTTTACCAAATGTATTGCAAGACTTGCAACAATCAATAATATGTTCGCCTGGCGTGTAGCCAACGAATCGCACAACAAGGCGATTTTGTGGGCGTCATTGCCCATCTAGCCTCCTTTCCACCCTTTGTTCGATAAATGAAGGCGCTTTCTATTCTAACCTTATCAGGTCACTAGATATATAAATATATATATATATATATAACAGTATGATCAAGCTAACGGTAGCGGTAGCTAACGGAGCGGAAGACCAATATAGTTACTATGTTAGTTCCTACAGCTGTTACTCCACCTCCCACTTAACTGCTGCACACAGGTGCAGCATCCTAACTTAGTCTATCTACACATTAAAACAACTACAAGAAACACTCAAAGAGAGAGAGCGCAAATCAATAAAATGGGATGTCCGGTCAGCTGCCCCGGTTGGTATAACAAACTGTTCCACACATTCTAGTGGAAAATGCCTGTTGCCAGTATAACCGAAGACATAATGCACCAAGTTGCTTGGTACCATATAGGACACAATCAGCAAGATGGGTTTCACAGTGCTAGTGATATGCTCCCGACAATTGAGTGCGCAACCATCAAAGATGGGAGACATCGGAGCTCATTTGGGGGTGAATTTGCATTATGGACTCTTGAACACTAGGAAGCCACACGAGTGTGTGGCTATTCTGATCTTGACTATTTCCACATTACACAGTACAGCTCCCACGTTCTGGCAGGAGCACGTGAGGTGGTCGGGGCAGCAGACCCTCCGGAGATGTGTCTGTACGTACTACGATCCAAAGTGGGGGCGTCCTGAATGTGGAGTCAGTTGGGGCGAACCTTATTGCTCTTGACTCACTAAGAGTTGGTGGTAGTCGCTGCGTATGTTAACGTACCACTGGGCGTAGAATCGACGGAAATCATGACATAATGTCTCATCTTCGAGTAACAGGGAGCCGACTCTAACGCAAGGTTAAACAAGGCGGGGCTGACCATGCATCAATAAAGGCGTTGATGAATACCGTAACACCAACTGGTTGCCAAATAGTGAGCAAGGACGATGTACAACGTGCTCTTTGTAGACAGGTTTGGCACGAACGCAAATACAAGCGTTGTTGACTTGCTTGGAGGAAAGTGATGATTTCACTGGCAACAGTGATAAACAGAATGGCAGATAAGATTTGTATGAGGAGAAATGAGTTGCTGTCGCACCCTGCATGTAGAATCACTGCTATAAAACAACTAAAGCAACTGAAATATATTTACCTTTCGAAAGAGCGCACGCTGTAGTGGTCTAACCCATGCTTAACTTTTCTTGACTTTTTCGAAAACCTAAGTAAAGAAAATATCTTATTAGTTATAAGCAAATATGACCATCATATTACGACAACTAATTCGTTTTCTCTTAATTGCATCGTTTCAAAAACGATGATACACACCTATTAGACTATATAGCGTTGCTCTGGATAGGAGACATACACGCTATGTCTTGTTAAGTACTCTACAAAAATAAGTGAATATATACAGTTTCCGATCCTCAATTTATGGTATAATTGGTGGAAATCATTAGAAATTATATAATCTATTGGCAGCTCTAATTATGAGAGGCCATACATGTGTAATCGCTTCAGTGTGGGCGCACAACTTTCTGGTCGAGAACCGCAGAATTGGAGCAACTTAGAGCAAGGTGGAGCCAGTCATTATGTTATGTGTTGGTTTTTGAATGTTGCATGAACTCAATGCATTTTTTCTATCTAGCTCATGATATTTGTTTCCACTCTATAGCTCGTGTTGAATGTGGTGACAGTATCACTTGCAGCAGCGCCTGCGAGGTCATAGATATCATAGATATCGGTTCATATTCTCATCGCTTAGTGTTTATTCAATAAGTATGCAGTAGTGCAGGACACAACTGATATAGCACTACGGTAGCTCTATATACGTGGACAAACTTCAGAACGTTAGAAGGTGACCAGTAATTTAGAGCAGACACCCCGGTATCGTCAGGGTATGCGATATATTCTAGGCTAGAGAAGAAACCGATTTCTATGGAACCTATATCCAAAGCAGGTATCGAAGCGTCAAATGTGGGCCTACGTCACAGGCGTTCCAAGTGTTGTTAGGTCCAAACAACCAAGTATGCGTTAACCGCAAATTGAATTAATAAAACAAAACTCACTGTACCGGATTCATCATACCGTCATCATACCGTACGGGAACTCACAGACTTAGCGATACTCTCGCTTTAATAATCGTTGTTGAGAACTATAATGCGAGATTGGACAAAGCTGTGCCAGCGCACAAACGCACGGGCAGTAAGGCTGGATCACTAGTGGATACCCGTAGGGATTTAGACTGCTGGGTGGCGAACGACAACAGGATTCCTACATTCAGGGCTTCCTGAGGTCGCTCATCATCAATATGTTTGCCACTAACATAGACATTAAGGAAAGTGGCTTATTTTGCCGGTAAGGGTTCGTTGCACAAAGTAAAGATTCAATGACACGTGCCAGTGGGTCTCCAGGTATGGCTTTCATGCTGCTTAACGTCAGTGCGGCAGCGCCAGCCCCTAAACAGCATCAAAAATACCCTGCACGTCTCATTTACATGACTCAATCATCTGAGAAATCTCAAGAAGGGACAAGGAAGGCCTTGGTACAACAAAGTCTGCAAATCCGCCCAAAAAGCTCAGTTTAACGCGTCACGCCTGGCAGATATCTACCACGCAGTAAAACCCCTCGCGTGCCCTCTTGAAAAAAGAAATGGTACCACCGTATATACGCTTTGCAGTGCACGGCTCACCTTCAGAGCCAAGAGATTCGACTCTTTCAAGATGCGGCTGTCCGGCCCCGAAAGTAGCTTCTTTGGCCAGCTATAAGGTACTGTCCTGTGAGGCAATAACTGAACGCTTGTCCTAAATGATTGGGATTAGACAACCCTAGGGAGAACATAGGTGGTGAATTTACCGTAAGGGAAATGCTTAAAGAGATACCACGCCTGCGTTACAACCAGGCATGTAGTGCGTACCGGATTCACAAACAGCATCTAAAGGAGGTGCCCGTATTTGCACCATGCTCGGTTAGCTTGTTCAACGTATGCCACAGAGCTGGCCGTAATTCGGACTGAAGCAAGTTTGTTCTTTCAGTAATACCCAACGCAAGGAAGGCCCTATATTTCCGTCCTCTTGGAGAGGCAATGCAAAAGAAAGTTGTTGCTACAAGCTTTTGTCAACGATTTTAACGGGGCGGTTGACGTCTTTCTAACCATCAGGTAGGAATATTCCAAATGAGCAGTATGGATTCTGGGCAGGCCGCTTTTCTGTTGCTGCCTGCAGTCTTCTACTCGACAGTGTCTAACGGCCTTTTCCACGTAGGGGATTATTTGAGCCCTCTACGCTGTATACAGTACATCAATATATTTGGTACAGCAGTCCGTAGGGTAGACTACCTGCCTATATCTGCGAGATCGGAATGGAAATAAATCTGAACAGGACTGGGTCTATAAAACTTCGTAGAGGAGAATATGTTGCAGCTAACAACACCTTCGGATTGTGCTCAAGAGACCTTAGACACAATCAAATATCTTAGAATCGTAATTCCAGCTAGAATTAAACAGCTAGCCCTTCACGCACCACATCACCGATAGGTTGTGGAGCACTCCTGTTGCAAGAAGATGCTGATCATGGAGCAAGGGAAATCGCAGAGTGATGGGTAGGGACATGGACAACGAGAAGAAATTCTAGCTAAGACATATATAGGCAAATACAAATGTTTAACACTTGGTGTTCGCATTTATCTACTGAATTAAAGGCTCTTAGGGGGACAATAAATGAGATGATTCTGCACTATATGTAACAGATGAGGGAAGCATCATGGCAAACCTCAAGCACGGATAGTGTACAGGAAAAATAAGTGCGACAGTAGACGCGTTTTTATTAGGAATCGGGTTTGTAGAGGAAAACCGAGAGAAATTGTAGATTAATCGGGTTTGTGAGGACATATAGGAGTATAATCACAAGGGTAGAAAGAATAGAATAAGTTATTAGGAGAATAAAACGGCATGTGGATTAGATGGAACAACGTTGGGGTCTTGGAGGGGACTACATAAAGTATCTTTGTCATGAATAACCAAAAAGTGAGAGAGTCGAATGAATGTGGTGATGCTAAAGATATTAGATAGGGGTGCCCCTTATCATCGCTAGTTTTTTTAAATACAAATACAAAAAAAAAATAGTAGATAGCACATGATTGGGATGGCAGATTGTAGAAAGGCAAATATTCATTAGAACCCCTTTCTGAGATGATGTAGGGTTCTACAAATCAATATAAATATCTATTTTATTTTTGGCTATCCCGCAGAAGAAAAAGCTGCTAAGATAAAAAGAGGTGTTGAGAATAAAGAACACACACAGGGATGGAAGGTCTAGAAGCTTATGGGGGTTTCAATAAATACGTGGTTGCAAGGAAGATTTAAAAGTGGGTATATGCGCCAGGATTGGCGCTGTCCTAGAATGGCTTATAAAGGAAATTAACAGGCATTCAGAGAAGAGTAATTAAGCTTGCCTAAGAGTGCCGTTTTAATTGGAGCAGGGCTTATTAAAGGATGAAGGGTGTAAAAAATATCGAAAGGGAATTGAAAGTAAGCTAAGGTATATTAGTTGAAATAGGGCATTAAATGACAGACAATGAATTTAGAAGATACAAGGGGTAAAGGCAATCGGACTAAACATGGGACAGGGGGTGTTGCACTTGTGGTAACACAGTTTGGACTTCAGAGTCAACGATAAACAGACACTAGTTTCTAGTGGGAAGATGAAATATAGGGTAAATGCAACATACACAAAGAAGCATAAGAAGAAGAAAAAGACGAAATTCAGAAAGGGGTGGGGTAAAATGATTTCTGTAAAATGATTCTGCCCCACCCCTGCCGCGAGGCAGCGGCATATCAGAGGATGCGAAGGAAGGTTTGTTAGAGACTGCGGTGTAACGGGCCGGTTATAACGAGTGAGAAACAACGGTTTTGTCCTGTATGGGAAAGGAATGGAATCGGTAGATTATTTACTTAGGTAGGATGAACGATTGCGTGAGAATAAGGATTTTAAGTTTAGGGAATCGCTAGGACTAGGAATGCGTAAAGTATAGAAACAGATTGAAAGAAAGCGAGGAAGAGGTTATCCCGAAGGGAAGTGTTCAACCCATAAGCGAGAACATGTAAGTGCAACATAGATTAAGATTAGCTGCAGAGAGAGCCATGCGCTGCTGGTATAAAAGAGTAGCATGTGTGCATACATTTGTTATGGAAATCAAAACATACCAATCAATAAACAAATAAGACGCAACCGGATACAACGCTGGCTACGGAACACTATCTACTGACGACCAAGTGAACTTGTCTGCCACTGTAAACCTCAAACTACTTTAACGAAAGCACATTCGTTGGAAGGACAACTAAGCAAGCTTGAGCAAGTTAGAACGGCTTTTAAAAATTAAACTGATTCATTATTCTGCCGAGGTCGACTGATAAATAGAATCCTCGGCAGAATAATGAATCAGAGTTTGTACAGTTTACGAAAGCTGTGAAACGGCTTTAACACAATTAGTGAAGCATTCTACAAGGACGATCGACGAAAGAATCGAGTAAGATTCTTTCGTCGATCGTCCTTGTAAAAAGACGAGTTAAAAAGAAGAAGAGTAAAGATCGTGCAGCAACTGGTAGTTCTAAACGATGATGATTGACACATCACGACACAACGAAATGTTCAATGATATTTGAACCGGCCTCGCCAACAAACGTAGTCGACTGCTTGACGGAGTTTTCACATTCGCTTATAAGATATGCTGGATAACGGTGTGCACACGACTGTCTATAATGTTTCGCGAGCCTCTAACGAAGGAGCACGTGCGGCACGTGTTCCGTCATGCAATTGGTTACTCCGTGCATAACAACAGTTGACTTCTGTTGGGTGTGCGTTGCCTAGTAGAAGACGACTCTTCGACCATTGAGCAGCTTGCGTAAATTTAACGGTCAGTTTTACTGTTAATCGTGTCGCTGCTCTATAGAAACTCAGCATGTTTTTTTCCAATCCCAGCACACACAGGACATGATCTATACGAGGCCCTGCTCTCGCAACGGTGTTGGGCCTGGTACATTACTTGCAGCAGAACCTTGTGCAAGCATAACTTTGTGCGACGCATGGGTGACGCTGCTCTACACCATCTTCTTTCCATTGTCAATGATAAAGTTTAACGGATATCTTTGTTTTGACTACTGTTAGCGACCCAATATGGGTTCCGAGAGCAGAGATCCGTCATACAGCCAGCTAAGTTCAAGTTTCACACGAAGGACGCCTCCACTGATGAAGGCTGCGATCTAAGAAATGGTCAAACAACCTACAAAACCCTCAAGACGAAGCAAGCAGATTTTAAGCGCCGGGACAGCAATGGACATGACGGCTGGTGTACCGCAGCGCTGCATTCTGGGTCCACTACTGAAGACCATCGCTAGTGACAACGTGCTGTGTGTTCAAGGTTTTTCGAGAGAGGTGGATACGATAGCGTACGCTGACAATCTGGAAGTAGTCGTCGAAGCCATGACGAGCGTCCAGCTTGAGTTAAATGCCAACAAGACCCTGCAGTCAACTAACGAGTGAATGAAAAATGTACAGCTCAATATCTGGCGTCGGAGAAGAGCTGAGCGGTCTTGCTCACCGGTCGGGTCGCAGCCGATCCAGTAAACTTTCAGTTGGCAGAGTGTCAAAATAGTCGACGATGCTTAATGTCTAAGGTGTATCTGGACAGACGATTCAGTGGAAGTGAACACGTGAAGGTTGTCACGAAAAAAGCAGGGAAAGCAGGGCGAGAGGAATTAAAAGAGGCAGAGCTATGCTTCCCGAGTGGCAACGAGAACGAACAGAATTACGGAGAGGTGAGCCCGGAGTTAAGGTTCAGGACCTAATCCTGGACATCGAAAGGTGATTGGATCATCCAGGAAGCGACATGTACTTCTTCATGACCCAAGCTATAACTGGACGTGGAGATTTGCCTGTCTGAATGATTCCAACGTAGTTTCTCAATCCGAAAACTGCATTCACTGCGTGTTTTACACGATGTTTGTTTGTCCTGCCCTAGAGAAAGAAAGATCCTTAGCTTTGAACAAAGTCGCGCACTGTTGGCAGCGAAACAGCGACCCAAGGTTGAGAATTCCTTCTCCAAACATGCCGAAAACCAGCGTGACGCATCTCGTTCGGTGTATCTACGAAAGGACTAGCGGCTGGGAATTTGAGTCTCAAACTGCAAACAAAATCTTTAAAGAAAAAGGGCGGCTTACCTGAATACGTCTGCAAAGGTTTTCGATCGTGGAAGACGACACCAAAAAAGAACACAAAGATGCGGAACGGACGGTTCTGATCTAGGAGAAACCTCCCCGGCCAATTGCTGCCTGTTAGTGCGTAAAGCATCTCTCCCTTCTTAAAAAATACCATAACAATAGCGAATGATCTTTGTTAAGAACACGCGCTCCATCATGCCATCATGGTCGATCGCGTAGATAGAGTAAGACCCACTAACAGATAGTAGAATTTTTTAGAGCCTAGCTCCTGGAAGACCTGGTGTGGCATACAGAGCTTATTGGTCCTGAAGCCTTGTCCAGCTCGCAAACCTCGCATGGCCTTCTTTTTTCTCGTACTGTAGGCATGCTCGAGCATATACGCCATGTTATCACCCTCTTTAGCATAAAAAAGTACGTGCATTGAACGAGAAACCTCCCCAGTAATGTACGTTTAATACTAGAAGCACTCGTAGCCTGTAAGCACATGTGTAAAGCGGAAGGTCAACCCGTGCGAACACTCATGCACCGATTTTGGTTTACATGTCATATTCTTGCCCGTATCTACTCTCTTCTTTGCACTTATAGCACTTTTGTTGCATGCGTCATCTTTATAATTTAAGAAGCAGCGTGCGTTCAGTTCTTTACTGCTGTATGCAAAATCGACTAGAAAAGCTCGCCACGCCCCTAACCGATTAGTTATAATAGTAATTATTCCAGCTATGCAGCTTTTCTCGCGGTATGCCTCGCATGAGTGGCCCCATGTGCTAGAACCTGCAGGAAAGTACAGCTATATGGTTAAACGACTACCACAAAAAATAGCTAAAGACAATTTAGCGGCAATGCGACAAAATGTACGACTCGATAACGACACTACAATATTATTGCAGTGATCAAATACATTAGTTTACTGCTTGCTTTGATGAACTGGATTCCGTATAAGACGTATAAGTACGTACGGATTCGCTATGTAGCACTGAGGAGCTGTCAGGACATGCTTGATCGTAATCAGGACACCGTCGCACGTTGGGCCGTGATGAATTATTACAGTTACTTGCCAGCTTTTAAAAGATGATGAGTCTTGAATCAGGCCGCAATCTCCTAAATACACCAACGTCGGTACCGCAACGGTAATCGTCGCCGTCCCGACCGTTGATTGCCAGAAAGGTAACGTACATTAAAAATCTTTAATTTAATCTAAAGGGGTGGGAGATTCAACATAATAACCGTATATTATACAACAGGAGTAAGAGATGGCTTCGCCAACGAGGTTTTTGACCCCTACGGGTATAGAGATCGAACGAGTGATATTAGTATTATGGATAATACCCACAAACACACTGCTCGCTTTATTGCCCAGCAAACGTCCCGAGTGTGTCTAAGTACAAAAAGACGAATTCTAGGTTATGATTTCGGGCATAGCCTGTTGATTAGCCTACCACGTTTTAAGATGTCATTTATTCTTCCGACTCATTTGTTGGTGTTGTTCTCTCTCAATCCGTGTGCTGTGTTTCTGCACTTGCATTGTGTTCTGTATGTAGTAATTATACATATAAGCTCCCATATGTCACCGGATGCCTGCAATAGCTCGAGTATTTCCTCTGTTACCAGCGAGCGCCTCTCACATGAGAGCGTCCGTACCTTCCTGCGTTCCAAAGCGGTCCCATAAGTGGCAACTCCTTTAGGAGCCTACCTTTTTTTGCCGCTTGTAGTGGCAGACAGTGTGCTCAGCACTCCTGTCCTCTGTTGCGGCATTCCAAGCAGAGCGAGCGGGGATAAGAAGGAAAGGAAATTCGAATTGTGTGGCGGGCTCGGCCCTGTTGTCGTGTGTTCCCCTGAGCCCAGATGTAAGCGCTGCTGCGACCTTCCCGTGCTGCGGGTGCTACCGGTCGATGGTGTCGCCAGCGCTTTATTTACACTGTTTCGCTGCGCGGTAGTCGGCTTACGCCGTTAGCGCGGTTAGTGTGGCAGAGCTTGAGATGGCCCTCTCAGCTCGACTCTCTCATCGTACCAAAAGAAGCGACAGCCTCGTTAGAGCACAAGGCACGAATACCCAAAGAGGTACGTACAGCTGACGCCGCAGCGCCAGTAGCAACAGCAGCGGCAGCGTCGTATGAGATCGCTGCGGCTGTAGATGGACGCAAACCAGCTCCATCGAGAGATGTCATGGGCTCTCGACTAACCAGCAGAAAACTAACGCAGATTTCGTCTTCCGTGTTGCAGATTATGGCACTGTACAAACAAAAGCTCCTTCTGGCCGACTGGCAGAAGATTTCGGCAATGGCTGGAAGCCCCGCATCTCAGACCAGAGTTAGCAAAGTGATTACCCATGGGCATAGTCTAGCCGCTCTACGATGACGCGTTCAACCGCTGTGAGAACTGCATGACGCTAATAACGGTTGCGAGGTACTGCTGCAAAATTGCGAGGGTTTATCTAGGACACTAGCACTGACATCATAAAGTTTGTTTAAGGATAGACATGGTGAAAGGCTCCTAGCGGAAGTCTTTCAAGGAATGCGAAGGCCCCATCTACCTTTCCGATAGAGGCTGAGACAGGCCGGTAGAAGAAATAGTAATTTGCCAAAGAGCACGGTTGCCCCGCATGCAATGCGTGTGTCGAGCGCAACTTCAAAGTGCTTACAGTGGGAGGCGATACTGACCAGAACAATAGTGTGTGTTTGATGAAGCGGCTAAGGATGTGCTAAAACAAAGAAGAAACGAAGAGCAGTCAGGGCCTTGGTTCAACCAGGTCTGCTACCTAAAACATCGAAAAGTGTTAGGGCACCTGGAACGAGCAGGGGCTCTATACTCTGACTCCCAGATAAATGCTGAGCGTAGCTTGGTGTATGGACAACATAAAGCATTTCACAAAAAGCTCCTCATGAATTGTAAACGCCGGTATGCTTAGGAGGAGGAGGAGAAAGGGGCTCGCCTGCGCGAGAGAACGAAGACTCCGCTCTACTTCCATCTGATTCGCCGTCGGAAGAGCATGCACAGCTTGGCGGATCAGCATTCGTTCGTTAGCACCTGATGGCTTCGCTGCTGGGCAGCATGATTTGATTTCTGCTCCCTTGATAAAACAACCACTCACGTTAGATGTGTTTTTTCGTACACATAACACGGGTCTACTGCGTCTGGCGGGGAGCTATTTTATGTACCTATGCTAGTAGGCTAGAAGCTAGCAGTAAAAACAAATTTGAGTCAGGTTAGAGTCGCGCCATTCACCAAGTCTTTGCGGCAGTTTTGCGGGAATGGCAAGACGATGTGGCGGAAACGTAGAGAAGAGATTGCTCATGTGTGCGTCTTCATTTGTACACAAGGTAAATTGTCTACCACGACTACCACCTCCTGCTATGCTCTACTCGTAGATTTCACCTGGTAGGAGATGGATGCCGCCGTCGATTCTGCTCGCAGGAATGCGCTTAGTATCGTGCGACAAACTGCCAAACACATCGGCGGTCTTTACATTTTCTCGCCCAGAGGGTGGGCGCTAAGGAGCCTCGAAAAAATACATTATTGCAACGAATATATATGTATATATATATATATATATATATATATATACAGGGTCATTCATATCGTTACGTACTTACTTCGAGCTTTAGTAGAACTCGGCAAGAAAATAATTTTCTCCAATGGAGGGAGGAGGCGTAAACGTCTTGTTTAGGAGAGAGAGTGAAATTTATAAAAGTAGTTATTCTGTTTTTTCTTCTCCTACATAGTTGTGCAAAATC
This sequence comes from Dermanyssus gallinae, assembly GCA_003439945.1. NCBI lineage: Eukaryota > Metazoa > Arthropoda > Arachnida > Mesostigmata > Dermanyssidae > Dermanyssus > Dermanyssus gallinae. Next base: position 144,223 of record QVRM01002203.1, read on the forward strand.
TACGTTTGCGGGTAAACCAATCAACGCATTAAGGAGCCAATCATATCGGCGTGTTCGGAGGAAAATTCTGCGCAACAACTGCGGAGAACACTTCACTAGCTTGCGTAGCGAAAAGCGAATAGCCAAGTTGAGGAAAGTCATTAAAAGTCGATATCTGGTTATGTTTACGCTTTTTCGTGAAAAATCGTATTTTTTTTATTACAACCAAAAATGTGTGTCCAAAAGACCAGTCTGACGCAATAGCAAATTTAATGCCTACCATTTTCGTACTAAAGTGACGGTGCTGCGTTACGTAGTTGTCAAACTAATTTGGACGTACATATTTGGTCGTAATGGAAACATTTTTCACGAAAAAGCGTTAACGTAACATATAGACTTTTTATGACTTTCCTCAATCTGACTATTCGCTTTTCGCTACGCAAGCTAATAAAGTGTCTTCCGTTGTGCAGAATTTTCCTCCGAACATGCTTATAGGATTGGTACCTTCATGCGTTAACCTGATTCTCCCGCAAACGTAGATTTCGCATAACTATGTAAGAAAAAAAGGCAGAATAACTACCTTTATAAACTTTACTCTCTCACCTAAACAAAACGTTTCTTGCGTCCTCCCTCCATTGGGATAAATTATTTTCTTGCCGAGTTCTACCAAACCTCGAAATAAGTACATAACGATATGAATGACCCTGTATATATATATATATATATATATATTTTTTTTTTTGGCGTTCGAACGTCGAGGTGTGCGGACGTGTTTTCGGTGGCTTACAAATAGTGGAGTGTTTCCTGGCTCATTTGCCACGGCTTGATCTGGCAGTGGCCCAGTCGGATCGCCTTCACCGGGCGCTTCGTCCAAAACTCTAAAGTGTTTCACTGGTTAACCGTGAGGTGCCGCTCAGTTCTCAGGAGCCTTTCTGGCAACCGGCTGATTCCGCGTGCGTGCACGCGCCTACATTTGGCGCCAGTGTGACTGTGTGTAAACAATCACTCTGCCTTGGTGACATATAAACAGAAGGTGACCGCTATATATATATATATATATATACACTGGTGACATATATGCATATACTTAGTGATATAACTATACGAGGCATTGACTGTGAATGTGAAACGCCCTTATTATGGGCCCAAATGCCCCTGCCCGGCCAGTTGTACCTCCTGCTAGCCTGGACATAGCGAACATTCGCGCCGATGCACCTACAGCCGGAGATAATATATCGAGGCCCACTAGCGCCATAATAGTCCGCGGGTGTTAAGCGAAGGAGGCAGGGTGCCGATGCTGACTCGGTGGTTGATGAGCCCTCGGGTCACGATGGTTTTATCGTTGTTACAAGCGCGAGGAAGAAAAGACCGTGATGCGGGAGCAAAGGCAGCTAGAATGCCGGCTGAAAAATGAAGTCAGCTCAGGAGCATTTAGAGCATTCAGGGCTCGCCTCAGACACAAGGAAAATTTTGACGAGAGTTCCGTCGACTCCAAGGAAGGCTCGATGTTACGGCTATTTAAGGCAATTCACAGTCTGGTGCCGGAGGGTCGTATCTCAGGCGACAAGAGCAGTCATTTTTACTAACGTCACCTCCATCGCTGTGGCCCAGAAGCTGTCACGCCTAAAATGTGTATATGACATCCCGGTGACCGCCACTTGCCCGGGCTTGGCCTCGTTTAAGGCCAGGATTCAAGGTGTATGCACCTCGCTAACGGAGGAAGAGATCGTAATGGAGCTGTCAAACGTTGGTGTCACAGCTGCCCGAAGACTGATCGTCTCTTCTGGCGATCAAAAAAGGCATCTGCCAAAAGTTATCTTGACTTTTGACCGTCAACCACCGACGTCAGTGTTCTTGGGTTATCGTTCGCATGCGGTGGTTCTAAACCCCGACCAGCCCAGAGTCTGCTTCAACTGTTCCAGGGTTGGCCATATGGCGGCTAACTGCTAACTTCCCAAGGATTGTCGCAACTGTGGCAAAGAAGGCCACCTTACTGCAAATTGTTTGAACCCGTCTAAATGCGTCAACTGCGGGGGACCTCACGATGCAAAGTCACCCAGCTGCCCAAGATTATTCTACCTGAGAGAAAGGAATCGTGTTTTAATGGAAGCCAGAACCCTCCACCAGGTTCGTGCCACTCAATCAGATGCATCAATTAACGAAGTCTTGGCAGTTCCTGCACCCTCTTTACAGGGCTCAAATATCGCCGGACCAGCTTCTGCCTCCACGGCCGGGGTGACATATGCCTCGGTGGTTCGTGGCATCGCGCTTGGTGGAGACACCACTCCGCAGCTCATTCTTCGCCGGCCTAGGGCGGCACCGAAACAGCGTTCCCGAGCCAAGCCACGAACGAAGGTGACCCGTACTCGTCTCCGGGGACCTCGCAAGCCAGAAGCTCATGGGTCGTCCGATTAGTCCGGAACTTAATATCTATAAAGTCCGAGTTGTCAAACACGATTAAGTTAACCACCAATGCGCTACAACCATTATCGGCGCTCTTGACGGTTGCTAGCGATCTTACAACATCGGTAGAACCGTGACAGAACCCACACTGGTCACTTCGTCGGATCCTTCAGAAGGAGTCGACCCAAGCTTCACGTCTATACAGAACCTTGCGACTACACCAAACCCCCTGGGGCCCAACAAAGTAACATGTCACCTATGCGACCAGACCTTTGCTAAGCGAGGCATCAAGAAGTCAAGCATGGGGGCGGAGACGCCATACCCCTTCATAGCGGGGCCTCGAACGAAATCAATCCCGACCTCACGGAGTGCAATCAAGCCTTCATCAAAAATGGAAAGTTATTTCGTATCCTGCCCAAGGTGGTCAGGAAGTCGGTGGCTGACGCACTGTCAGAGGTGTGCTTAAAGGTAGATTCGGACAACAACAACGCCGCCTGGCTTGGACTTTTCTCCTTCGCTCCAGTCGTGCTAAGGTTACCGGTAGGCTGCAGGGATACACGCTCTCTGGCAGTGGTCATTAGGAAGAACTTGGTGGAGTTCCGACGCGGTGCTCGACTTACAGATCTGGCTCTTCTGCGTACCGCGGGAGAGTCGGGTAGTAATGCTAAGCAAAATCATTGGATCACGCGGGCCGTGTCGGCCAAACTGTCGGACGGAGACGTGTCAGGGGCCGCCCGCCTTGCACTAAAGAAGAAAGACGGCTTGTTTAGACCTATCGCTTGTTCATCAGTACTACGCAGGATCGCGGCGAAATTGGCAGCGAGGGACTCTAGAGATATTATCAGCCTAGCGACCACACCAGCTGGGTGTCTCCACCAAGGGAGGTGCTGAAATCACGATTCACGCTACCAGGGCTTTTATTGATTCTCGGCCCGATCCATCCGTGCTAGCCAAACTTGATTTCAAGAACGCTTTCAACACCGTCAAGAGGGATCACTTGTTGAGGGTGGTTGGAGATGAGACCCCTGCCATTTATCATTAAGTAAAATTGGCCTACGGTGATCCATCGCACTTGGTCTTGCTCTCGGCACTGCTCACTTCGGCTGTAGGGGTTCAACAGGGAGATCCCCTCGCTCCCCCTCTCCTTTGTCTTGCCGTTAAGGACTTAGTTAACTCACTCGAAAGTCCTCTTAATCTTTGGTATTTGGACGGCGGGGTAATTGGAGGTAACATCAGTACGGTCTGTGAAGACTTAAAGAAGATACCAGCTTCTCCACATGCAGCGGTTTGTTGCTTCTCCGCATGTAGATGAACCCAATCAAGTGTGAGGTTCACATAATCGGCTCAGGAACAGCTGAAATCTCCGCTATACAGAACCTACTTCCTGGTTGCCGCGTAACAGGCGACAACCTGGATCTCCTTGGCGTACCCTGCTCTCTCGGCGCTCTCGTTTTTCCTAGCTGGCCGTCCACCGGGTACCTCCTGCGTTCATGCTTCTCTGCGTCGAGGCTAAGCTACCTGTTCAGGGGAATCAACAGTTCAGCCTTCTCGGCCCAGTTGAAGGAAATTAATTTAAAGATGGGCTTTGCGTTGGAATTTATGCTTCACCTGCGGCTGCGAGACGATTCCCTAGTTCAGGCCTTCTAACCGGTAGTCAGAGGTGGACTGGGCCTGCCTGAAGCTGTTTCTCTTTCAGTTGCAGCACACATCGCCTCTTTACATTCGGCGACTAGTGGTGTCGAGTCTATCCTAGACTCCCGGGCGATTGCAAACTTCCAGGCCACTCTTAAACAGACTCACGATGTCGCCATCGCATTCTGCGGGTATCTACCGGAGACTCCTCCTCTTCAGCGCGCGTGGTCAGAACTGGCAAACGACGGCCGATGAAGCGGCCTATGGGACCGAACAACCACGGCCGCTAGCAAAGCGAGGTTACAGGCAGTTTCCTCGCCCGGTGCAGGTGCATGGCTACACGCCCTCAACTGGGTAATCTGCTTGACGATGAGTCTACACGAATACTAGTTGGGTTAAGGTTAGGAGTTGAGCAAGTCTACCCACACCAGTGCAAATGCGGTGACGAGGTCGACTCCCTAGGTCACCATGGACTTTCATGTCAGCAGAGTTCAGGCAGAATCGCACGCCACTTAGCCTTGAATAAAACATTAGGCAGAGGGCTACCCATGCATTTTGGAGCCTCCCGGTTTGGTCAGAGACGATGGGAAGAAACCTGATGGCATGACCCTAACTCCCTTCAAGCGGGGCCAAATGCTGGTATGGGATGCGACCGTAACCGACTCTTTAGCCCCTTCAATGGTCGGTGCGGACGCAGCCTGACCTGGACACGCGGTAGCCCTAGCGGAAGCAGCCAAGTGCCGAAAGTATTTAAGCGTCGCTTACCCACACGTGTTCTCACCCCTTGCGTTTGAGACGTTGAGGGGGGGGGGGCTGGGTTGCTAACAAAGAAACTGCTCAACGATGTCTGAAGAAGATTGATGCTTGCTACAGGAGAAAAGAGGGCGGGGTTAATTTACAGCAACGTCTGTCCAGAGAGGGAATGCCGCTTCGGTGAGAGGCACCCTGGCTAGGTGGACTAGCCCAAGCCTGGACCTAACGCCTTGAGTTATGCCCCGAGCGGGCTGTGCACATGTTCTTACATCACAAATGTACATATACCTCAATACACATAGAAGATATATGCAGGGTCATTCAGGGAGTATTGTACTTCTTTCGAGGTTTGATAGAACTCGGCAAGAAAATAAGTTTTCCCTATGGAGGGAAGACGCGGAAACGTCTTGTTTAGGAGAGAGAGTGAAGTTTATAAAAGTAGTTATTCTGCCTTTTTTTCTTCTACATAGTTGTGCAAAATCTACGTTTGCGGGAGAACCAGTCAACGCATGAAGGAACCGATTACACCGGCGTGTTCGGTGGAAAATTCTGCACAACGGAAGACATTTCACTAGCTTGCGTAGCAAAAAGCGAATACCCAGATTAACGAAAGTCATGAAAAGTCGATATGGTATTAAAGTTCGTACCAAAGTGATGATGCTGCGTTACGTAGTTGTCAAGTCACTAAGCTTTTTCGATAGCCATATCGACAGCGAAGACATGCATATTTGCATAGGGCGTATAAGAAAGTTAGGTACCTATTTTGAGGTTTGGTAGAACTCAGCAAGAGAATAATTTTTCCTAGTGGAAGGAGGGAGCGGAAACGTCTTGGCAAATTTTTACGGTTCTGAACGTGAAAACTTGCAAAGTAAAACATAACAACTATGACTGTGAAAAACGCTTAGTTACTTGACAACTACGTAACGCAGCACCATCACCTTAGTACGAAAATGATGGGCATTAAATCTGCTATTGCGTGAGAGTGGTCTTTTGGACGTACATTTTCAGTCGCAATGGAACAATTTTACGATTTTTCATGGAAAAGCGTTAACGTAAAATATCGACTTTTCATGACTTTCCTTAATCGCTTAATGGGTATTCGCTTCTTGCTACGCAAGCTAGTGAAGTGCCTTCTGTTGTGCAGAATTTTCCTCCGAACACGCCCGTGTAATCGGTTCCTTCGTGCGTTGACTGGTTCTCCCGCAAACGTAGATTTCGCACAACTATGTAGGAGAAAAAACTACTTTTATAAACTTCACTCTCTCTCCTAAACAAGACGTTCCGCGTTTTCCCTCCATAGGGAAAACGTATTTTCTTGCCGAGTTCTATCAAACCTCGAAAGAAGTACAATACTCCCTGAATAACCCTGTATATATATATGTGTGTGCGCATGTTCTTACATCACAAATGTATACCTCGATACACATAAATATATATATTTGTTGTACCAATGTATTCTTTCAAGGCTCCTTAGCGCCCGCACTCTGGGCGAGAAAATGCCAAGACGGCCGAAGGCACGCCGAATACACGTTAGATACGCAGGTTTCTGTAGATGACTTTACTTCAGGCCTGTTCATTGTCCACAGTTTCTTTTGCTGTCAGCAACAGACGCCGCCGGAGTGGTGGAAGAGCAGTACACCTGTACGGATTGCATCGTGGCACTTACTCGCGTTTCCGCCGGTCCACCAATAAGCCAACCGAGTCGTGAACGCTTGGTCAATACCCCCCCCCCCCCCCCCCGACAGAATTCAAGGATCTACGTGGACATCAGGAAACACATGTGCAACCAAATCAGTCGTTGGGTTGTCGTGTGTGCTTTGAAGGCGCAGTGGATACTAAAGGGAGTCGATTACCTTTTCATTGGCACCGAGTATTTGGATAGACTGTCGAGTCGTCTGCTGCAGCCGGCTGTTAGGCATACAATTTGGACGATACAAGCTACCTATTTACAGAAAAAAACGAACATTTTTTTAATCCTGGTCGTTGATGAGATATGTGAACGCCATGGAGAGAATAGAATCGTGATAGAAACCTGTGTGTGTTCAGCAGTCCTTTTGTGCATCGTCCGAAAATGTTGGTGCGAATGACAAGTATGACAATGCACCCGAGCCTTGCAATCTTGCAAGGTCGATAGTCTGCACGAAAGTATCTAAAGCAGCATTTATTTTCAGCAAGGATTTCGACATCGGTCGTCTACACTGAGATGTGCTATATATATATATACATCGAGAGGTCAGATAATCAGCATATTTACATATGAAGCACTCCCAATATGCTCGTCGTTGAAGTGACTGATTCTGCTGTTGCTGACTGCATTGCTATGGCTGCTACGCTGGCAGTTGTTGCTGAAGCTGTTGACTGTTAACACTGTAGACCGTAGTTCGTTTAAAGTCTGGTGTGCTCTTCTTGTCGTTTCGCTGACTGCTGCATTTTCCTCCAGCATTGCGAGCTGGCTGCTCGGGAATAGTGGGAGGCGGGAGCAGCGCCGTGTACTCTTTACAATCAGCGAACCGCCGAAGAAACGCCAATACCATATCGACATTTATAACAGCGGCAACCTGAACCTTGGTCTGCTGGCAATTAATGGAGCCACCCACGCCACCATTCAACATTATCCGTGGACGCTCCGTTTCGGTGGCGTTCACCGTAATTGATATAAAGGTTAGCCGGGATGATGGCAGCACGTAATACAGGCCAGATCCAGCAACTGCACATGTCTCAATCGAGCTGCTGAGAGCAGCCAACGTCTAAATATTCGCGGTCACAATATTAAGCAGCACAAGCGTGACCCACGAATATCGCTTGGGTTTGTCACACGACAAATGTTTATCAGGTCGTAAAAATTCGTCGCTCACAGACAACGTCGACCCTACCTACCATAGTTTCGCTTCAGCAATCGAAGCGTGACACTGTAACTGTTCCGTCACAAATTCCGAGTGCAACCACAAGCCTTTTCGGTTCGCCTGTCAGGTGTTTCAAAAGGGGCATTAGCGTGTCTGTTGGGAACGCGTCGGACCAACAAGTAAACCAACTTTCAATTTGGCTAACGAACAACGGATAGTTTAGTACATTGCCACCAAAAATCTCAGGCATCTCGTCCACAAAGCAACTCCGCAGAACTGGAGATCGGTGTTGTTTTCGGTGTCGGGACGACCACCGACGACAACAAAGTTGAAGGCACTCCTGTGCTGCAGCCAGCAACTGACCGAGTCAAGACGGCGAGTGTCGTCATCGTCTTGTCTCTACCTCTCTATACTCGGCACAGTGAGCTTTTTCTTCCTCTCGCATGCATTACATTCGATAACGACCTATTCGTAAACATCGGTAGATCTAGTTCACGTATAGAGTTGTTGACGTTGTTGTTTCACAACTGTTATCTAGTCCACTGTCACATTTCTGTCCGGTCGGTCGGGATACATCACTGCCCCACTACTGTTTTGCCATGTCGGCTGATGATAACTGTCCCACTGTTTTGCCTTCTCACCTTATCGGCTGCTCGTGTGGTACCTGCCGCCGTTCCAAGTTACAATGCTCACCCCCCCCCAAGCAACGAGGCGATCAAGTTCCTCGGTAGTACTCATCATGACACCAAGTTCAAACTCTTCCGAAACGTGTTCGTTTGATTCACTCACACAAATTCGCGCGGCCAACGGGAAGAGAGAGTATTCAACAATGTGTTTTGTGTGGTAATTAAGCCAAACCACGCGGTCACGTCATGGCGGTCGGCTCAGCATGTGTAGACGCTTTTTTTCCTTGTTGCCACCGCTGGGGGGACACCAGTACGGCAGGCTGGAGCAGCCACTGCGGTCGGCAAACGTCACAGATGACCAAATGTTGACTTTCTTGTCAACTGTAAGCTCTACTTTAATCTTCGCCAGTGCCCTGAACTATCGTACTTCTACCCTAAAAGAAGAAGCACAAGCACTGTTACAGGTATCGATCGATGATTGCAGGAACTTGCAGAAACGGCGAAGTAAGAAGCAGCGCTTTACCGGCTGTTAGATTACTTTTCCTTAGCGTCGTGGCATGTTTAATCACGCCTTTTAGTCCGTTCTCAGCGTGGAACCATGCAGCAGGCAAGGCTACCGGCAATTTCCCGCCACACTCCCACTGCCGGAGTGCTCAGTGCAGGTAGATACAATCGGCCGTAGTACAGCATAGAAGGCCTACCGAAGAATACGCAGCTGCAGTATAGTGCAGTGACGATGAGATCAGAACCCGAACAGTACAATGACGACGAAAAATAAAGTTACGACAATATCAAGATGAATCTCGTTCGGAGTTCAACCGCCGACTACGCCATGTTCTAATCGCAGCACCTAGGCCGGATAACGGCTTAACGCTTACCTATTAGAGCAATTCGTTCGAACGATAACATTGTGACTAATAATGTAGTTCATTAGGCGAGCTTATTTGAAACGGCCGATAATGCAGTTCCAGGAACTCGCGTGCATAGCGGGTTGACCACTGGAAAACGTCCCAAGCAAAGACAAGCCAGAAATTTTCCTAGCCTGGTAAATGTCTCCGATGCGCCAGCGTAAACCACACGACGGGTGACACGAGTGCTGAAGGAAGAGCTGGGCCTAATATCGAGGAGGTAGATTAAAGATTTAGAACAACAGAGGACTTTGCAATCGTACCGTTGTTAGCGGGCTATTGTTAATGTCGATCCGTTCTCCACTCATGAACAACATGCACCGCTTAGATGCTATGGTCAAAACAAAAGTAGATTCCAGCTATGGAGAAGCAATCGTGCCAATGTGCCGATCCATTGCTGTTAACACCAAGATTCGTCACCATCAAGCAGACATTGCTTTGCGAGTGGCGAATAGATAGATGGTGTACTTCTTTCCTTGTTTTTTTTTCCATCACTTTGTAGAGCTGGGCTCGGGGAACACTAGAGGCTACTTCCTCTACACCTGGTAGAAACCGCGACTTTTCCGATGTATGCAAGCATTCGGGTTCGAGCAGATCAGTATCATGCAGTCAACAAACACCCCAGAAGCGTGGAGCTTTTACTACAATTTTGGAATTGTCAGTGCCAAACATAGGTCGATTGCCCGCTTCCATACCCGGACTCCACGAAGTAGTAGTACAATTCAAAAGTAATCTTCCCCCGCTCAACACAGTGAATCGACCCACCCGATTGTTCTAGTAATAATGTTTCCATTTGCGTTTAGGATGGTCTAAAAGCTGAACCAGTAGATCAAGCAAATGGAGTACAGGATGCACTCTATTCAGGGTATAGCCGACAGTCGGTCAAATAGCCGCACTCTCAAAGACAGGTCTGGTTTTGAGTACAGTACTTGCAATGTTCAACTCTCAACTGCCAGCGATGCTAGAAGCAGATGCCTCGCCTGTTGCCCTCGACAATTCTATCTCATTGTCTTCCGGGTAGAACGGAGGTGCTGATAGCACTTAACTGATAACCGCTCGACAAAATTTAATGACCCCGACCGAAGGTATGCGTAACTAAGGCCTGGCGTAAAGACTGGAGAGCCAACTGAGCAAATGAAGCCCTTTGGCTAGGAGCAAGAAAAGCAGGATCAGCAGGTACAGATACTGGTAGCCGGCAACGTTTCCGATTCAGAATTGGCGGCTGCTCGGAGAGAGCAATAAGGCAGTGTCAGCGTACGGGTGCCAAGACGCGACAAGCCAGTAATTGAGGCCGCCGCGTTGGATCAACGTAGTGTGCTTTCTTTAGTAAACTGAAGAGTTAGAAGTAGGCAAACAATTGGCGGCAGTGTCTATAGAATATTACAGGATTGCCTTACCGACGCCCAGTGCGCTGGGAAAAATAAGAGGCTTATGCAGTTGCACGGAAACTTCGGGACCTTTCATGGCGAAGCAACGAAAAATAGTACACCATTCTCTAGTTAGAAGAATGGGTCAGGCTTGAGTTTAATGGCAGACTCTTAAGGTGTCTACATTACGTATTGAACCTAGTGATCATAGACGAAGGAAGACGTAGAAGAAGAGAAAAAATGCTTGGCAACAGGGTGCGCACCCTATGTCGTAAAAAGCCCGAGCCGTCAAAGCTTAAACCTAAGCTCAAACATATCCCACTCCTGACGACCTATATATGTATATGAACATATTGCTGAACTTTCGGCGGTTCGTTCGATCTCATATATAGTTACGTGTAAAGATTTTCTTATTTCAAACAGGTTTTATAGTTTATTTGCAGCAATTATATTAAACGGCCGTGTTACTTTACTACGTGCTATGTCTAGAGTACTATATACTGCATACCCCTCTACAGTTTTGTAGAACTCCAATCAAACACAACGCGTTTATATCTTTAGAGAATCAAAGGTTGCTCTCTGCGCACGCTTAATCAGAGTAGCAACGACACAAGAGCAATCGATGATGAACAACGACCGAACGAAAGCAAACAAAACCTAAAAATCACTTACCCGCACGCTCAGGCAAAAGGGAACCCCACTGTGGAAGATGTATCGCTGTTGTTGTTGTCGTCAGCAGAAGCAGCGGTGCGGTCAGAAAAACTTGCCACATGATGAAATAGCTCTTCACTTACTGTTCAGGTGGGTGGGTGGGTGATCTGTTTCCTATTGCGACGGGCACGACAAGTAATCGTTCTTGTGAGCAGTTTTGAGGCTGCACAGATGGAGCGCCCGTGTTCGTCTCGTCACGACATCGCGGGCGCAGACGTTATGAATGATCACGCCAGCAAAACATCGCGTTTATGACAACAAATAACAAACAAAAATGCTTTGGTCTCTCTATCAGCGCATTACGTTGATGTCCATTCGAAACAAGAGGCAGTCGCACATGTTAATAAGTACCCTTCTCTCTCTCCCCTCTCCCTCTCTCCCTCCCCCTCTATCTCCTCTCTCTCTCTCTCTCTCTCTATATATATATATATATATACATACATATATATATATATATATATATATATATATATGATTTCTCCACACACCTTTCCCAGCGTTGTTTCGTCGTTAATCTCGTTAAGAAAGTGAAAAGTCTTAAACTCTTCAAAAAGCCTGCATCCACTGCAGCAATGACGTCTTTACCAGACAAAACCGTATCGTTCTCAAGCCAGACTTTGAGGCTTGAAAAAGGAAGAGTCAACAAGGACATATACTTAGATTATTAGGCGGGTGGGGCAACAATCCGAACTGTAAATTCGAGTGATTTTGCCACCCTTACTATGCAGATAAAAGCCGAAGTACTGACATTGTGGTGAACAAGTTGCGCTGCCACTTAATAAACAACAATGTTAGACACCGCTTGTAGACCATGTTAACAACCGATTGAAGCTTAATTTTTTTAATGTCAGAATTACATTTTAGTCGAGATGGGCAAATACGGTCGTGCATAGTCCCGGTAACGGCACGATGATGCGAGTATCACAAAAATGGTGACGATGATGGATGATTTCGTGGGAATATAAACAACAGTGGTCATTCTTTTCCCGACCTACAAAACAGCCATCACTGTCTTCGGCAGACTTATTCATTATCCACTGTAGGGTCTCTAGTGGTGGGTTTAAATCTCGTCCACGCTCACTAATCGACGACAAAATACTCCTGCAAACAATTATTGTAGGTCTGCGAATAGTTTTGATTAAAGGAGCAATCGCGGTACTGAAGTTGCCCCTTTCATTTCTTTGCAGCACAGATGTATCAATAAAAGAGATTTATATTGTAGTTACCTCGACCAGGACGAGCGGGACGCGCATTCTCATTGCTGTCTACTCACGTTTTAATAAAAAACAAAACTAAAGACGTCGACGAGAAAGGATGGAGCAGGTGGCTCTGGCTACTCTAGCATTGGTAAACGTGAGTTCAATTAAGCCGGCATAGCACACGTTGTTTCGAAGCAAGATTTCTTATGATTTAGAAATAAATACTTTATTTTTTGTCTAATTGATAATAACTAAAATTCAAGTAAGTAATGAAAAGGTAATCAGTTGTTATCGCTTCTGCAGAGCCCTTATGAACTTCGTTCAACTCGGCCTTGACTTACGCAGTTGTCCACTTCCTAAAATTAAAATACTCAATCTCGGTGCTGTGGTATCAGTTCAAGTGTCTACCACACGCAATATAAGCGTTGCTTCTATCACGCGTTTGGCAACAAACGCTTGATATCCTATGATGTAAATAGTATGACAATTCCTGGTCATATACTAAAAAAATCACTGTTACGCCATCTAGTGTAAAGACAAGCCATTTACTGAATATAGGGATTGAGGATGCTGGAGACATGCATCAAACACAACGGTTTGTGTCAAATACAAAGGCTACAAGTTCATATATAGGAGGAGAGGCGATAAGCTTAGCTTAGGTGTTGCTCCCGGCGCTATATTCCGTTTAAAGCTTACTGCAAGAATTCCGTAAACATTTTAAGCAGAAGATGAGAAAAGAGGCTAAAGCGTTTTACAGGATACCGGCGACGTTGGGACGTGGCACGGGTGAAACCGCTCTTCACCACGTTCTCACAGATTCTCCGTCTATGGGTTCCATCGTACTGTGCCATCGGGCAGGGTTCCATAATTATGTAAAACTACTTACAGACGGAACCAGTTCTAATATTGGCCGCAGGGGTGCTACAGGGCTCCATACTTCGCACCCTGCTGCGAAACATAACATACGACATATGCTCATGCCCAAGACTTACGGGCTGGATGATCTAAAAGGCAAATTATCATGTCCGCGGCCGAATCAAATGCCCTATACAGAGCTTCGGCTTAGCGCACCGACAACCTGATTTGGCAGCCCAACACGAACGGCCTGAGTCATGCCCAGAAGGTCAGAGCCCTCAGGCTAACCGCGGCGTACCGGGCGGTTAGCCTGAGGGCGCACCCTAATCCCCCATAGCAGACCCGGCCTGGGAGTAAACTTACCTTATACACAACCCAGATCCTGACAGGTCATGGCAACTTCCAGTCCTACTTGTTAAATATCGGGAAGGCTCTCAGCCCCAAGTGTATCTACTGCGGTGACGGACCAGAAGACACCATGGAACACACGGTTCTGAGGTGCCCGGCGTGGGCGAAGCCGCGCGCATCTCTACCACTTTTAATGAAGATACCGGCCCAACCTACATGATCTCTACAAAAATGCCGGAAACACTCTCGTACTGAAACACCATATTTGAGGTTTTTAAAACCACACTACAAGCTAAAATTGAGGCCAACTCCCAAGGTGCCTCCTTCCGGCCCGCATTTTCCAGTTAGTTATATAAAAAAAAAACAGAATAAATAATGATCGAAAATGAATTCGAGACTTAAATAATACGTGTAAAGTAAAGCTAATGTAATAATAAATAATAACTAGGTGTAATTCTAGGTACCGTTTAAGGGGGTGTTTAAGCAGATTTCCTTATCAGCATAAACTTGAACTTTGCTGTTTGACTGCCGTTTTCGGTTCCGACTGCCTCGGTGAACGCCCATAACCCGTTTAATATACGTTGCCTTCAGGCGGTCGAGTATAAGTATTAATAGTGATATTAAAGAGAGACCCATACACACTTTATATTTCACTTAGCTAAACATAAACTTCCAACACCAACTCGACCCAGCTACGACGGAAAGGAAAGTTGGGCCCCGTAGGCAACGAACCGGCAACGCCGCGTTTTCGCATTAAATTTCGACACATATCCTCTGTTACTGACACTGCGGGAGAAAAGCAAATTATTTGTAGTTAGTGAAACATGATAGAGTATAATAATAATAATAATAATAATAATAATAATTTCGTTATCAAATTATTGCCAGTCGCTATAAGTACAAAACACATGACCGCTCTCCGCGGACCTTTTAAGACGATGCGCTGCCATAAGGACGCTGTATCTCTGTTCGACTTCTCGGCAACTTCTCCGTTTCTACACATTTAATGTGCTAAATTCCTAGGATTCCGTTATTGTCCTTGTCCCCGTTTGTCTTAAGTGCAATCTCGGCTACCATGCGGGAGATCGCCGGATAGCTCACCGCGTAAGTGTTCTGAAACGATACGCAGATCAACAGCTTCCCCATGACCCAGAGTGTCAGAATCATGCCGCTTCAAGGGTGCCGCTTTCTTACAGCTTCTTTAATAGTGTAGCCTCCTTGCAGCTTAGATTATGGTAGTGGTTTCGTTTTCGAACACAGCGATCGGGTTCGCAAGAGCTCTTGGAATAGATCGTAAGATCTAAGAACAGAGTCGCTGTCAGCCCGGTATCTGTTGTCAATTCATCGAACGGTGGTCTAGAGCACCCCTAGGCACCCGCCCGAGAAACCTCAGTTAACTATCTGACTTTAAAACCGGAAGATCTTACAAGTGAGTGCCGCTCGGTTACGAAAATCAGCTGTGCAGTGCAAAGAGACAACATCAACTCCGTAGCTGCCGGTCATTGCTGTTTCCAGCGACACTGACGGCAGTAACATCACGGTTACGTGTATAGACCAACGGGCTAACAGCTAAGTAGCTAACACCCCGGCGTGCAAAATCATCGTACCGGGTTCAAATCCGGAGTATTTTTTTTTTTTTTAGTCAGTTACCGCCACACTCGCAGGTAGCGAGATGTTTTTAAGCCAAGCCCCTCAGTGCAAGGAACCGGATAAGGGGAAAGGCACCCGGCTGGACAAAGAACCGGGCGACAAATCGGACGAGAACAAGGGCTCTTACCCGGACAAGGATCTAAGCGCGGAGCCGAACATGGAACAGGGCGACGAGCCAACAGCGGTGGAAGACGTCGGCCCAGAACTAGATAAGGAAGACAAGGAAGACCCGCTTCTAAGTCAACTGGCCGAAATGATGAAGCTGATCGACGACATGTACAGAGTCACCGCTAGCACCAAAAACATGCAAACAGTAGTCAAAAGCTCAACGGAACAGCTCAGGTCTCTTGTAAGAGAAGCAATACGGACAGAAAAGGCAAGACGGGCCGAAAGACAGCGAGCCGCGATCTTAAAAACAGACAAGATCAGCCGACAGGTAGAAGCTATTAACACCCTGATCGCTCGTTGCAACACTGAAGACGACTTAAAAGATCTCTTGTCGAGGGACTGGCCAGATGGCGCGTATAACAACGTGTCCCACTACAAAGAGAGCATTCTGAGGGAAAGCCCACTTCGGGTTCTAATTGCCCGGGAAGAGGACCCGGTTGACTCGGTCACCTGGAGAAACATGGCAAACCAGTTTCAAGGAATAGCGGGGGAGCCTGGAAAGAAAGTAGACGCGGTCCTATCACGCACTATCCAGGAGACAGGTGATGACGGACTCCCTACCGCACGTGCCTTAGTGGCGATCCGTCTGCCAAAGGATACCACGCCGTGGGAGGAAGGCGAGATGATTGAGAAGGTGGTCGTAAAGGCGATAGAGTTACGTAAAAAACACGAAGCGCTGCAGGACAATTCCCCCATCCCTTGCTACATGACAAGCCAGGGGGAGGCCAAGGGAGTCAATAAGCTCCTCGAATGTATTGCACGGAAGCACAACATCCAGATGGGGGTCACTCAAGGAAAAAACAGGAAGGGGCAACAGGCGAGGGGGGGAGCGAGAGCTCCGAGCGGCACCTCGATTCTCCTTCAACGGGAGCAAGGGGTCTCCTACGCAGACACGCTGAAGCGTCTTGGCAGTATGGTTGACCCGACTAAATACAACGTGAGGGTGACAAAAGTCCAACGCTTAACCAGCGGTGACATGCGACTGATAGTCGCAGAAACTGCAGAGGGTGGCTCCGCGTCATTCATAGAGGCCCTCACGACCAAGGGGGGGGCACAGGCCTCCAGGGACACCTCAACGCCTCGGAAATTCATAATAAGGGACCTGCTTGAAGGAACATCGCAAGAAGATGTCGAGCAGGCACTAGAGCAAGTATTAGGCAGTGCCGCCCCACTAGCGGTCGAGAAGCCCCAAAAGGGATACCGCGACCGATGGTCAGCTGTGGCCCGGGTAAATCACTCCGACGCCGCAAAACTAACGGAGCTGGGGAAGGTTCCGATCGGGTGGGCGTCCTGCCCTATCTCTGAATGGGTCACAGTGCCTACATGCCAAAGATGCCAAAGAGTCGGGCACCACGCGCGGACCTGCACGTTCGAGCTAGTGGAAACCAAACGCTGCCACAAATGCGGCGATTTGGGCCACATCTCAAACGAATGCACAAAGGCTCCCTCGTGTTATAACTGTGGAGGGGCCGGGCACTCAGCCAACTCCGCAGCGTGCCCCAACTACCGGTCCAAAATAACAGAGGCCAGACGCCAACGCGGACAGCCGGATCTAGCCCCCACGCGGCAGAACAACGTCGCAGCTCCCCCAGCTCCGACACGCCAACAGGAAAACCCGACGGACAACGCCGCAGACGCCTCCGATCAAACAGCAAACACCGCTGAGGACGACGACGGTTTCAGACAACCCTCGCGTAAAAACAGTACGGTCACCGCCAACAAACCTACGGGCTGCTAAGTTTCAAAACCGCAATGACGCAACATAAAAAGACTCAAGTAAACTGCTCCAGAAGTCGTGCGTCTCACCAAACACTGGAGGAGATAGCGACGAGAAAAAGAGCGGTCATAGGTGATCGTAGAGGAGGCTCAGACTTTACCTTTTATCGCAGAAGAATGAAACCGCGTTTTAACCTTACAATCCGCAACCGCGAGCACGTTGTTAAACGTTTAAACCGAACCGTACTACCTGACGAATTTTTTACGACGAGCATTTTAGCGACCACCCCTACTATACACAATATAACGCCGCGAAACCCATCGCCTCAAGACCCTCTTCGATTTTAAAACACATAAGTTTGACAACCCGCAAACGAGAGCACGCTTCTAGAGTTTTAAACCAGATAGCACTACCTGACGAAGAACTTTTTAAAGACTCTTACTATATAGAATATGACGTCGGGAAGACCATAAACCCAAGACCACCTCCGATCGTACAAAATGAGCCACAAGCAGCCAAGCAGAAGAAGAGAAAGGGAAATAAAAACATAAACGGCTATAAACATCAAGATATTGCAGATTAACGTAGCACGGTCGCGAAGGGCTCATGACGTACTCGACGTGACAAAAGAACGAGAGAACGCAAACATCTTGCTTCTTAGCGAACCTAATAAGCGTTGGATTGATCGTAGAAGGAGAAGAGACTGTTTTGCTGACAAAAACAGTGACGCTGCCATCTGGGTGAGTCCAGGATACCCCGTAAGGGCTGAAAGATCAGGAGAAGGATGGGTATGGGTAGAAATCGAAGGGGGACCAGTGATCTTCAGCTGTTATATATCCCCAAACTCAGGCAGGCAAGCTTTTACAAATTTCTTGGACGGCCTGTGGAAAGAGATAGATGAACAGAGAAAGCGAAACAGAGAAGTCGTGGTGGGAGGAGACTTCAACGCGGCGGCACGGGAATGGGGAAGCAGAGAGACAACCTCGAGGGGCAGAGACACGATAGAGTGGCTGGCAGAGAATAGCTTAATTCTCTACAACGACGGGCTGGAGCCGACATTCGTCCGAGGAAGCCAGGCCACCTTTATAGACCTGACCCTCGGAACTGAACGAATGGCAGATAAGCTTCAAAACTGGAAAGTCTTAGAAGAAGATAGCCAAAGTGACCACGCGTACATAAGCTTTGAGTACAGAGAGAAACACGAACGGCAGGAAAGCAACAACCGCCGTGTAGCGTGGCACGCGTCGAAACTTGACCTGGAAAAGATGAGAAACGAAGTAAGAGCAAGGGGTCAACAGCTCCTAAACAAAGGAGAGGAAATCCGGCCAGAAGCTGTAATGATGACAGAAGTCTGCAGGTTGGCGTCCATCGTAAAAGGAAGGACACCACACAAGAACCCCCCAAAGTACTGGTGGACAACAGAAGTAATGTCTATCAGAACATCGTGTAACAAAGCCAGAAGGGCACTTGCCAGGGCAAGGGCAAAAAAGACCAATACGGACAGAGAATGGGAGGCAATGAAAGAGGCGAGAAAGAACCTCAGAAAAGCAATAAACAAAAGCAAGAAGAACTCCTGGAAAGAGTTATGCGAGAAGGTGGAAACCGACATATGGGGGCAACCATACAAAATAGTCATGGACAAGCTACGGAAACCCACGCCAGCGCTCTCAAAGGACTTGGTCGTGGCGTCAGTAAGGAGGCTCTTCCCGACTCATGATGAACCCATTCGTCCGGTGGGAACAGAGAGCGGGGAGGACATCCCCCTGACCACGGCCGGGGAAATTAAAGCGATAATTGAGCGCCTCCCCAATAGAAAAGCGCCTGGGCCCGATGGAATTCCGACAGAAGCCATCAAAATACTCTTGCAAGAGAAACCGGAGGTCTTTAAAAGGATAGCAGACATCATCTGGACCAAAGGACACTATCCGAGGGAGTGGAAAAAGCCACTCTGGCCCTAATTAGAAAGCCAGGAAAGCCCCCTACGGACCCAGGGGGATATCGCCCAATATGCCTCCTGGATACGATAGGTAAGGCTTTCGAGATACTGGTTAACATGAGACTGACCACGGAGCTTTCGGACAAGGGAGCTCTGGCAGACTCACAGTACGGTTTCCGAAAGGGAAGATCAACAGAGATGGCTATAGAACGGATTCTACAAGAGGCCCAGAGGCAGAGAGAACGAAACCAGTGGTCGAGAGAGCTGTGCCTCGTCGTCCTCCTAGATGTACGGAACGCGTTTAACTCGTTACGGTGGCAAGTAGTTATAGATGTCATGAGAGACATCCAAATCTCCAAATACCTGCAAAGGGTAATTGCGTCATACTTAAAAGACAGAGCGGTGATGTACGGAGAGGATGAGTTTCCTATGACGGCCGGGGTCCCCCAGGGCTCAGTCCTGGGCCCTCTCCTCTGGAATATGGCATACAACGGAGTGCTAGAAGTAGTCCAGGCGCAGGGAGTACAAACGATCGCGTATGCGGACGACCTCGCCATAATGGTCACAGATCGAGACTCGGGTCTCCTGGAGCGGAAGGCCCAAAAAGCGCTCCATCAGGTGGAAACTTGGATGAAACACCACGGGATGGAACTAGCACCGGAAAAAAGCGAGGCTGTGATGCTAGTAGGGAATAAAGTCCACACCAAGCCGAACCTGACTCTGAATGGAGTGAAAATTGCAGTCAACGAGACAGCAAAGTACCTGGGGGTCACCGTTGACCGTGCTCTCACGGGAAACGCTCATATAGAAAATGTAACAGAGAAAGCAGGCAAGGTAGTAACCAACCTCGCCAGAATCCTACCAAGATTTAGAGGAGCGTCCGAGGGCAAGCGCCGGCTTCTTGCGACAGCGGCAGATTCCATTGTCCTTTACGCCGCGCCAGTCTGGGGGCCTCTCGCAATGAAAAGGAAAAAGAACCGGAGCAAACTTCTAAAAATACAGAGAAAAATGGCCATACGGGTTGCGAGAGCGTACAGGACGGTAGAGACCAAGGCCGTCATAGCCCTGGCCAGACTTGTCCCCTGGCCATTGCTAATAGACGAAAGATGCCGGCGGAAAGAAGACCCCACTCGAGGAAGGCAAGAAAGCCGTCAAGAGACGCTCCGGAAATGGCAGCACGAGTGGAGCTGTACGCCAGACGACGCCCCCGGAGCGTGGACCAGACACCTAATCCCCGACCTGGTCACATGGTTTAACAGAGGCCACGGGGAGACATCTTATCACCTTACACAGGTTCTAACGGGTCATGGCTGCTTTCAGTCGTACCTGTACAAGATCAAGGTCGTGCAGGACCCGAGGTGTGTGACGTGCGAGACGGGCGAGGTGGACGACGTCACCCACACCGTCTGCTTCTGCCCAGCGCTCGAAGAGCAAAGAACGATGCTGAGCGTCTTTCAGAATAAAGGACGATCAGTAAAAGAACTGGTAGCATGGATGTCCGAAGGCGAGGAAAAGTGGCTGCTGGGAGTGAAAGCGATCGAGAAGATTATGCAGAAAAAGAGGAACTGGAGCATGAAAGAAAGCGGAGGGAGAGAAGCTGATGACCAGCTCAGCGCTGACTACTACACACACCACGAAGTAAAGTGAAAAACATTTCCGTGGTTCTCTTAAAATAAACTTGCCGTATCACAGTAGTGTGAAAGGTCCAAAAAAAAAAAAAAAGCTTAGATTATGGTGACCCTTCATAAAAGCCATGTTCATGCAACAAGAACATAGATAAATGGCGAAAACATTAAGATCTAGGCAGAGGCTGCATTAGGTTGATCGGAAGTGTTCAGAAACGCTTACGCAACTCGCAGCACACCAAGCGCATGACGCAGCAATAAGAAAGCCGCTCAGACGTTAACCAGAGGAACCCGGATGTACCAATAGGATTTGAGGACTCAAACCTTATCACGAAATGGTGTGCATCAGGATGAAGAGCTATCCCCTCCTTGGGCCTATAACCTCTTTTGCTGTGAAGATCGTTTTTGGCAGTCTTAATTATTCTGCCTTCTTGCGCATACTACTATTATGCGCAAGAAGCGCCGTTGCCGCGCTAAGAATGATGACCTAATAGTATAAACTGGCGTTGGTACCTTGAATTAATAGGGCGATATAAATACATACATATACATATATACCCCCCCTACCGAATCTGCATCTTAGCTAGGAGGTTTCTAAAGTAGCCCACAATTTTGTCAGAGTTCTTCCTAGGAAAGAAGGGGCCGTTAGAGGAGCGACGCCGTTTGTTGGCCTCAGTGGCCGAATGGACAGCATCTACGGCGCACCAGTATGTGGAGACCTGGCCCTTCGCACAGTCTAGCGGGTTATGGCAGTCGGGGTTGTTGTTTCGAAAGTACCGCGCGATTAGCACTGACGTCTTCCTGACTCTTGCGGCCATCTACCTGGCTTGCGGACTGAACGCACGCCCGCCCGCAAGACACCTTTCGGGAGTGGGCCGTGCTCTCCGCCGGAGATACCTGCGTGCGCTGGATCCGCACGCATATGATCTACAGCAATGGTACTACGGGCCCGCGCACGAGCTTACACGTTTGGCAACTAAAGACTTCACCGCGTCGATGGCACAATGGCTCAATGCAACGCTCTGATAACATACTGCGAATCGCCGGAGTTTCCACCTGCCGCACCGTCAATAGTGCAGCTTAGTTAGAAGAGACCCCAAATGCCTTGTCCAGGGAAGTAGCTGAGAAAGACTCCTAACTTCAAGCTGGAAAAATAAAGTACGATTAGAACGCAACCCAAAAGCTCAAAGTGGAGGTCTGGAGAAGTGGCCGAGGGAAGATTCACTAAAAGGCAATATGTAACCAGGTCTCTTGCAGGATTTCGACGCAACCCCGGTTCCTGGAAGAAACCTACCAAGATATGCATGAACGTCTCTCTCGCAAAAGACTTCCTCCTTATGGCCTTGAAGTAGTGCCATTCAAGTTTGAACCTTGACGAAGTGCGGATGAGACGAAAGAGGTAGAGTTTCACACTAGGAGCTAAGGGTTGCCTGTTCTGCCTGTGCATAATGCATTTCCTAAAAAAAAACTCAAGCATATAGTACTTCCAATAGCTTTTTGATATCACCATAATTTCGCACTAGTACACAACATTATTCGAAGAAAATGGAAAGACGTGCGTATATAGATAACAATTTTTATTACTTAGCGCCCTTAAAAATAGGAGGCCCAGATCATTAAATTGGGCATGCAAGTATCAGACTGAGTGAAGAGCTTGTTTACTTGTTTTTTACTTGCCGTTTCAACTATGCTACTTTTATTTATTCGTCACGTTTGCCCTTCTGTGCGCTACTTCTAAGATTCTCCTTTCTATAAATGTTCCGTACCTGAGTGGGTCAAGCTACAAAACGCATCCAAAAAATCGTTCTGTAAATATTATTGGGCAAAGATATTTTTCGCTTCATCAGCATTACTTGGGGAAACTATGTAAATCTTACAGACAACCGCGGCGTAGGTAGTTCTTAGCAAGCCGGGGGCACTAGCCCGTCTCTTTCTTTAGTACACTAACAGTAAATTATTGATTTTTGTCAGGCATCTATTATACGCCGTGGTGCCCTCTGTACCACATTCTCGCTCTCGAAATATGCACTCACATCACAAAATATTAATATATATGTATATATGTATGTATATATATATATATATATATATATATATATATATATATATATATATATATATATATATATTAATATTTTGTGATGTGAGTGCATATTTCGAGAGCGAGAATGTGGTACAGAGGGCACCACGGCGTATAATAGATGCCTGACAAAAATCAATAATTTACTGTTAGTGTACTAAAGAAAGAGACGGGCTAGTGCCCCCGGCTTGCTAAGAACTACCTACGCCGCGGTTGTCTGTAAGATTTACATAGTTTCCCCAAGTAATGCTGATGAAGCGAAAAATATCTTTGCCCAATAATATTTACAGAACGATTTTTTGGATGCGTTTTGTAGCTTGACCCATTCAGGTACGGAACATTTATAGAAAGGAGAATCTTAGAAGTAGCGCACAGAAGGGCAAACGTGACGAATAAATAAAAGTAGCATAGTTGAAACGGCAAGTAAAAAACAAGTAAACAAGCTCTTCACTCAGTCTGATACTTGCATGCCCAATTTAATGATCTGGGCCTCCTATTTTTAAGGGCGCTAAGTAATAAAAATTGTTATCTATATACGCACGTCTTTCCATTTTCTTCGAATAATGTTGTGTACTAGTGCGAAATTATGGTGATATCAAAAAGCTATTGGAAGTACTATATGCTTGAGTTTTTTTTTAGGAAATGCATTATGCACAGGCAGAACAGGCAACCCTTAGCTCCTAGTGTGAAACTCTACCTCTATATATATATATATATATACAATGTATATATGTGTATATATATATATATATATATATATATATATATATATATATATATATATATATATATATATATATATATATATATAATATTAAAACGCTTTATTCAAAGTAAAAAGACAAATATACATTCGCATATATGCATGTATGTCATGTGATCAATATGTAGTTATAATCTGCAAGTAGTGCAGGGTGTTGGCGGCCCCTAACACTCATAAATATGCTTAAAGATCCTTCATGGATAAAGATCGCTGACGTAGCGCTTCCGTGCGATGAACACAGGAACCATGTTGCTAGCCTGACGCGTTGCGTTAGTCTTTCAACGAACCTTTTGTTAAATAGCTGTCTCAGCTGGAGCAGCATTCTTTGATCAAGCGTCTTAATCACGTCAATTGTGTGGGGGACGTCGACATGGCTCCGGTTAACATGGCAGCGAAATGCAACCCGTTTCGTAAATTTCCGTTCCACTCGTTCCAGGCAAGCTTTGTCCTTAATTACACGCCGGTGCTGCGTATGTCAATAGTGGCAGTACGTATGTAGTATACAATTGGACGTACAGCTCAGGAGAGCGCACAGCAAAAGATCGGAAGATCCAATTTGCACTTTGAGAAGCCCTTGTGACAACATCAGTTACATGTTCGGAGTATCTTAATTTGTTGCTCGTGAGGACTCCGAGATCTTTAACAACTTGAAGTTTGCACAATATCTGACCCCCAATCTGATAAGGGTGTCTTGCATTTCCATGTCCGAAATGCAAGACGCCACATTCATGGATGGACAGGCCCAAATCAAGGGCGTCCGATCAGTCCTTGAAAGCGCCTAACGTCGTTTGAAGACGGCATTTGTCCTCTACAGTGCGGGACCGACTGTAAAGTTTCACATCATCAGCGTATACTTTAACTTCAACTCCTCGTGCAATTACATATTTAAGTGAATCGGTGTATAAAATATACATCAGTGTATTAGTATATATATATATACGTACTTTGGAACGTATTAAGGTGTGCACGAATCAACGCACAAAAAGCCGTGCACGTGCTCTTAAGTAGAATATCTGTGTGCACGTGTAAAAGCATAGAAGACAAGAAAAACAGCAAAGCAGGTAATGTGCTGGTTGCACGGGGCGGTGTACACATCGGCAGACAGCTGCAGAAATGGCGAAAATAAAAGCAGAAGCGGACAAGTGGTGTGAGGCACCCATGAGGGATGTGCCAAAGGACAACGCAGGGCCGAAGAAAAGAAGCTGCTTTTGAGGCGATAAAGTTGAACGGCGATTAAGTAGGAGTTGACAGAGCAGCGCTCGGCAGCAGCGCAAAACTAGTAGTTAAACGCTAGCGGAGACAGTCTGCACATATTGTTGCTAGTGGAGAGAGCAGTATTGACGGCGAGACTAAGGCGAGGAGGACTCAACACGCCAACAAAATAGACAGCAGCAACACCTAGGGGCAGAAAAGCAGCCGCAACAACAAGTGCGGTACAATTAGTTAAGAAAAAAAATTATAGTGGTTGGGGACTCGAACTATGAACAAGTTGGGGAGGTTTATAGGTCCGAGTGGCACAACGGGGTTGACAATTACTAGAGAGAGGGCTGGCATCTAGGGCTATTGTGCAATTGTTTAAGAAGAATATGATATATTGAACAGTATATAACTTAGGTTGGTGTTTTATGGAGAATTAATTGATGTAACGGGGGCAAATAGTAAAATCTAGCGCTTAAGTTGGTTAGTAAGCCAAAAAGGTTTAGTTTTGTACTGAGTGTAACATACGGTAACATTTCTCAAAACGGTTGATTAAAAGGTATGACTATAGGGCACTTTGCAGGCTGTCAACATGAAAATAGCTTCTTTGATGCGGTCAGATAACTCTAAATATTGTATTTTCCCCTGGCATACATTCAAGACACTGCTAAAGCCATGACACCGGACGGTGCTCATTACTTTAAGGCGGAAAAATAAATGGGGGATCCGCGAATATGTAGGAAAGGCAAATTGAATATCTATCGCGATTTGTAGTTCAGGGGCAGGTACATCGTATAAATGTAACGGGGCTCGTTTAGGACAGTAATCATTAGTGGCTTGGAAAATAAATACATCAACAATATAGTGAGATGCTACAAAGAAAGAACACATTAAATGATCAAATGGGAGAACAGGTAGATTGGGTAGAATATGAACCCCGGGGACAACAAAGAGACCGGCAAATGTTTGAGCAGAGAGTACGACACCTGCCGAATGCCGAACCCTGAGGAGGTAGGTACAGCGGGAAGTGTTGGAGCTAGAGGGACCGCCAGATATGATCCGAAAGTTGGCCATGGGCAACCTTGTGGATCACGAAAGATGATAAACAGATTCCAAAAACGAGGTGGAAAAGGTAGGAGAGGTAAAAAAAAAGCGAGCATCTTTTGGACGAGTAGCAATACCAAATATTTTATAGGGACAAAAGAGAATAAGTTTGAGAGAGCGGGTAAATCTGGTAGAGAAAACAAAATGAAGGGACGTGACGAGAGTAAACGTAAAAGACTTAGTCGTAGTTGAAATTAAAGGGCTTAGCGGGGTAATTAAGAGAGGTATATGAGACGTAGTCTAATACACCAGAGAAAGGTAAAGCATTGTACAGTGAATGAACAGAGGCGGTCGCAAGTGGTGATGGAGAGAGAATTATGTGTCTTGAAGACATGAACGCCCAAAATCATCCATAAGACCGGAGAGAGGTTATAGAAGGGATAGTGCTATTAAAATATGTATTAGTGACAGTATTAGATCAACTTTTGAAGTTGAAAACCAACAATAAAATGTTTGGAAACAAATATGTTTAAAGAGGGGAATAGGAAGTCGTGTGTGAATTATGTTATGGTTAAAGCGAAAATACAGGCTGGACAAAAAATATGGTTATATTTTTGATTATTGAATGGAATTGAATATTGGCAGTTATTGTAATTGGGTGAACGTTTTGTGGCGGGGTTAATAGCTACTAATAAATTAAAAGTGGAACAGAAGTGAATAGAGAAGCAGGTTGCTGCGCATAAAATAAATAATTATCATTATTAAAATAGACTGATAAATATTACATCAATTACAAATCGTAGCTTCGTGCAAATCGCGAGAAAGGTTATTGATTAACACGGGGCTGGGGTGGTATATTGGTCAAAGGAAAATATTTATGAGATTTTTTTCTTGTTATTTCCAGATGATAGGATGGTTTTGAGAGGAGTGTAGGAAGTTAAGGAATGCTTGATGCCGTGTGTGGAGACAGCCTATGGATTAAAAAATGCCTAACGAAAATAAGAGCGCTATCTTCGTATTCTTAGGGGTACCGTTTAGAGGTTTTATCGTAGAGTAGGACAGATATGACTTAATAGTCAACATTGGGCCGACACTAATGTGTCCAGTGGGCAAAATAAAAGTTGATTAAAAAGCCAGCATACACGCAAAAGTGACGGGCCACACTTTCAGCTGAAACTATATCAAAGGGAGTATACGGAAATATGAAATCAAAAAGGGCTTACAAGATAATACAAGAAGCAGCAAGGTGTTAGCAGATGCGAGATGTGTACGAGGTGTGTTCAATCGTTATCGCGACCTTTGAATTTTCGCGGGTTACGTATATTCGAATTTCGATTTTTTTTGTGGCGTTATGTTGGTACTCATGTCTCTCACTTATGCCGACAAGCTCGGCCATTTTGAATGTTCACTTAATTGTTGACAGCTGCTTTGCTTGCACGTGTTTTGGATCGTCTTCGATTTTTACCTATTCAAAAAAATGGATCAAAGAACCTGTATCAAATTTTGTGTGAAAAACGAAATTAAGTGCGCGGATGCATTCCGAATGTTGACTGTGGCATACGGAGAAGCTACCTTGGACCGAAGCAACGTTTATCGGTGGTACAAAATGTTCTCAGAAGGCCGAGAAGATGTGAACGACGAAGAGCGTGCCGGACGCCCGAGCACTTCAACAACAGACGAAAAAATTAATGAAGTGGAGAAAATGGTATTGGCCAATCGTCGAATCACCGTTAGAGAAGTTGCTGAGGACCTAAACATATCGATTGGCTCGTGCCATTCGATTTTTATCAATGATTTGGGCATGAGACGGGTCGCCGCGAAATTCGTACCAAAATTGCTCAATTGCGACCAAAAACAGCATCGCATGAACATTGCTAATGAGATGTTGGACTCTGTCCGCGACGACCCAAATTTGCTCCAGAGGGTCATAACTGGTGACGAATCGTGGGTTTATGGTTATGACGTGGAAACCAAAGCTCAATCATCTCAATGGAAGCTGCCGCACGAACCAAGACCGAAAAAAGCGCGCCAAGTTCGGTCGAATGTGAAAGTTTTGCTGACAGTTTTCTTCGATTGCAGGGGCGTGGTGCATCATGAGTTCTTGCCACAGGGTAGAACGGTCAATAAGGAATATTACCTGCAAGTTATGCGCAATTTGCGCGAAGCAATCCGCCAGAAACGCCCGGATTTGTGGAAGAACAAAAATTGGCTTTTGCACCACGATAACGCCCCTGCTCACACATCGTTGCTTGTGCGCGAGTTTTTGGCCAAAAACAACACACTAATGATGCCGCAGCCACCGTATTCCCCAGATCTGGCCCCCTGTGACTTTTTCTTGTTCCCTAAACTGAAGAGGCCCATGAAAGGACGACGTTACGCTACGCTTGACGAGATAAAGACGGCATCGAAGGAGGAGTTGAACAAGATAAAAAAAATGGTTTTTTGAAGTGCTTCGAAGATTGGAAAAACCGTTGGCACAAGTGTATAATATCTCATGGGGATTACTTTAAAGGGGACAAAATAGATATTCATGAATAAATGAATAATTTTTGAAAAAACACAAAAGTCGCGATAACGATTGAACAGCATATGTATTTTGAGCAAATTGGTGCAGCGGACATGATTTAAGAAAGAAACGATTTGTCGCGTAAACAGAAAAATATAAATCGGTAGTTTTTCTAGTTAGAAAGTGCGGACAATTTAGGGGAGGGGCCAGAAAATAGAATAGGGCGAAACGTTAGGATTAGGCATAGATGCGGAACGAGAACTGGTGGAAAATTCCGAAGCATAGGCTGTGCTGATGAAATGTGTCCAACCCCCAGGCAAGAAAAGCTTGGTACTACACAAACATTTAGTCAATACCTAACAGAAATGTTAACCAATATAAATAAAATGCTGTTAGTTGTTGGCGCCACGACAATTAGAAAATTAGTTAATTATTTTGTGTTACCATAACTGTTTATTTTCGTATTAAAATAGCTGTGCTTGACTAGTTGGTACTTGCGTCTAATTTGCGAAATTAGTCATAGATATCGTAAGAGGCCTACACATTCTGGGGCAGAACGACACATAATTGTATTTAGGATAGATGTGTGTAACCTTACGAAAAAAAAAATATATATATATCAAAAGTATTTAAAAACTAAGGCAGGAATCTCCTTTACTTGTGAAAAATCTTTGCGTTTAAAGAAGAAGACCGCAGAGGAGAGTGGATGTCGCGAGTGAGCAAAGACAGATAGCCAATGCTGACCAACCGACAATGTTGCATTGCTTTAGCATGTCCAGCAACCTGTCTCTGTCTGACGGTAAATTCGCCTAAAAATATCCACAATAAACATGCACCTATATTTATTAATTATAATTTTCATTAATAGCAAACATTGTCTGGAATATGAGCAAAATAGGCGTTTAACCTCCTGAAAAGTAAATGAGGAGGAATAGTAGTAATAGGTTATAGCTAGTCATATGCCAGCTCAAACATTAAGGAGAAAACAATCCTTCCGTCAGCCCACCTATGAGAATTGTATGCATTAAATAAGCCCTTTTGTTTAAACGAGGTCTCATAGCGCATGTGCAGGCTAATCCGCCTGGTAGTTGCAACGCGAAAAGTATACGAATGTCCGATCTCCTGGAGAACTGGATATTAATGGACAACATCTACGCATCCATTTACTCTCCACATTTAAATTTTTATCACTTTGCAATCACGAATGAAACCATTATCAATTTGAAAGCAAAAATGATTGTATGAATTAGTCCTCTCAAATTCCCTGAGTATTTGTATTTTGTGATTTAACGCTGTATGGCCGACTTTGCCTTATAAGCATGCCCTTACGTCAAGTTTATTTATCGAACCAATCACAATCTTTCGAATAAAAAACGATACATGGTTAGGCACATCGGCATAACAAATGTACATTTAAAGTCTACTGTCACTCTTGAATAAAATACCCTGTATATATGTGAACATCACGTATATATCTATATATTACATGAACAGCAGCAAATCACGTCTCTAGTAAGAACAATCTAATGTAATTATAGTAATTGTATACTTTTATTTTGTTGATTAAATATAGTAATTATAAGGAGTATATATCACGACAGATCTAGCCCTGCCGCTTAAAGGGCCAGGGTTACCAGCCATCTCTTTGCCCGTCGGCAATTCAGATTAACATTAGATAACAATAATAGCTTAATTTAACTTCAATAAATTTAAAGTAAACTGCAAGGGCTACATACGTCTTCTGTCCAGAATATAGGGAAGATTATCTTTGGCACTTGCTCTGTTTTTAAGGGTATTAGCCTCATATTAACTTGAACCCGCACTCTCATATCAACTGTCAAACCGGATCTCTGAAAAAACAAATGGCGGATTATTTTGCAAATTTGCAAACTACAAGATAAATATATGGTGACTACAGTTGTTGGCGCTACGTTCTAAAATATAATCGGGATATAACAACATATGCTATATATATATATATATATATATATATATATATATATATGGCACCACCGACAGGAAGGGCTTCTGGAGAATAGAGACTTGCATTGTACAAATAGGCGTAGTGGATTTACGTACGCTTAGGTACGCTTGCCAACTCCTCAAAAAATACTAGAAATATTTGAGCAAAGAGCAAATCTGTAAAAAATTTAATAAAAACGGTATGCTCACATGGAAACTAAGCACAAAACTTCAGGGCAAATATTCAGAGCGTTACGACATCTTTGCCATAAACAAAAAATGTGCAATCAAAACCTTTGGACTATCAATTATTCATAGAGTGCTATGACAAGCTTACAGCGTGAATGTCAATGTACAACTGATGCCTCTTTTGATCCGGATGTAGGCCGCTAACGTTAGCGTACAGTGAACTATCTCCATGAAGAAAGTGAGGCAGGCTTAGCACAACCGGCATTGTAAATTTGTCCCCGTATCGTAAAGTGATAGTTTTCCACCTGCTTCCGTCGAACGTTCCTTTTACGTGCGTTGGTGTTAAGGAAAAGCATCTGTACAAACATAATCCATAATACATTCGTTGTTAGTTAGCAATTTCTCGTT
Source organism: Dermanyssus gallinae (assembly GCA_003439945.1). Lineage (NCBI taxonomy): Eukaryota > Metazoa > Arthropoda > Arachnida > Mesostigmata > Dermanyssidae > Dermanyssus > Dermanyssus gallinae. Next base: position 175,092 of record QVRM01002203.1, read on the forward strand.
TGATTTGCGGCAAAGATCATTATTTTGTTAAAGCAAACTATTGAGGCACATCAGTCCGAGGACGAAAGTCTCTTTAAACGAAATACGTACTTATCAATTTCGCGGTCTCCGGTGTCACTGAAGAGGTCACTGCCACCGCCGTACCGAGCAACTGGTTCACCGTTAATAATGTACCGTTTTTGTAGATACAGAGGCCACGGTTTATAAAGAGAAGGAATGAAAACTTTAACGCTTCTCGGGGGTTCTTCAAAAGCTGGAAAGAGCTGCCCGTCTGCAATGGAAATAGCGCCGAGGATGAGTTTTAACCTGCCAATGTAAGCTAAGAGTATTTTATAACTAAAAGGGAAGATGCTGCAGCTCGCGGTAAAGTTTGGGTTTTAGTTTACTTTAGCCGATAGGTGGTCTACTAGAGCCGCTTGTCGGTCGCACCCATGACTGGATATTTCCTCCCGCCAAATTCCGAAATCCAACGCATTTTTTTAGAAACACCAGTGTTGGAAAATTTCTAGGAATTAGGAAAATCAGGATTAGGAAAACCAATGTGGCAGTTTGTATGAGGCGAAGCCATGAGATTCGACAATAAAGAGACCGTATCTAATTTTGCTGTAAAGCTATTTTAGAGAAACATAATTGATAGGAAATTTCTAGGAGTTAGCAAAAGTGACGTGGCTGTAGTTTGCATGAGGCGAAGGTTTAAGGTACGACAATAAATAGATCGTATCTAATTTTGCTGTTTAACCCTTACGTCAGGTCATGGTTAACAATTAGCGACATAACTGAAATTTTTGGCTTCAATATTTATAGAATACTTACTTGTACCTTCTACTTTACGACATTTATTGCCATAATGTTCTAAAAACCTGCAAATAAAAACAATCATAGCACATTTTATTATTCAAATGTATACTTAACCTCGCGGTTATCTTCCGTCATCATGCATTCCCGAAACCTCCCAGAAAAAGAAAAAGCTTATACAGTTTATGTGTAAATTGAGTTAGCAACAACGGCGTCGCGGTAAACCGTATCTACCTAGCTACTTTATAGACAAATGTCTTTAAATAGGAGATACATAGATAGTCCAAATAATACGAAAATGCAGCAGTTTTTACCCAAAAGCCATACACTCTGCACAATTAGTACACAGCGGACAGTTAAAATTTGAATTTAGATCAAATTAGCACAGGGCACCGCACACATTTAAAAACATTATATACAAAATGCGCAATATTGTATTCATTTTAAAAACAATATCACAACGGCCTCTTTAAATGCTCCTAATTGTAGGATTAAAATGAGTGGCATGTCACATCTTACTTACGTGCATATTTAGTTACTAACTTGATTACTGCTTCCTACATTTCATCAGATTAAATGCTGGAATAGCTTGTTGCCTATATAAGTAAATTAGCGGCGTGAAGCTTTCATACTGGGTTGAGTAAGCTGAGAAAGGAAAAGGTCCCACGCTACAACTCCTAACTAGTATCAAAGAACCTTATATTCGAGTAACATACAATCTGCACAAACAGTACACATTTACCAGGGAAATTATCACAAGCATATATAAACATTTTAGAATGTAATATATATATTATTATATTTTACATATTACAGCTCCTAAGAAGATTTCTCGCCGCCTATCTAAATAATTGTTATTTAGGAAAACACTTACTTTTTACCGTTGAAAACGAACATATTGTTGACTCTTTTGGTATCGGTATGCACTGATACGTACGTGTGGTCTATCCGTTCCGTAAAATACGCAAGCTTGCCTTTATGAGTATACAAAACTTTATTGCCGCTTAACTCCACGTCTTTATCGTGGAACCTGTATAGTAGCGACAGGAAACAGACATGAATCTGTCCGTTTATGGCCTGGTAAACTAATTTCGCCAACAGTAGATACTAATTAGTATATATATATACAACTGTTGGCTGTTGGCTTTCTCCGCAGTTATATCACCAATCGAGAAATGGCACTTATCTATCTCACTATAAGTTCACACAGATTGAAGGGAATTGACTCCGACATAATCACATCTTTGCTGCACATCACGAAGTTTTAAAAAGTGTATCCCCAAATGCGGCAATCCGTCTGAAAATCGATTAAGGTTTTACCCGGTTGTTGTCAACCCTCTCAGTGCTAACCTAACATCTCTTTTTAGTGGCCTCTCATCGTCTTGGCATCCCTACATTCATCTATTCCTGTAAATGCATTGTGTAAATTATCGCTAACACTGGAGGGCTAAAAAAGCAGGTCAACTGGAGTTACTAAACCATTTTTCAGAGGGAGAAAACCCCTGTTTAATGCTCGCAGTAGTTAGTGGAATGTGGCTAAGGCTTTTTAATCAGGCATCTCGATCCGTAAGTGATTTTGAACTAGTTACGTCAAGCAGAGGGCTGGAAAGATTAGGCGGCGCTGTCGGCATCTACGTGCGTTCCACCTGCAGTATATTATCTTCTCGCTCAGTTTCCTGGCGGTAATGTCCAGGTGGTACGTATGCATTTAAAAAACGGACAGGTCTTAAGTATTTTTGTAAGGGTTTATTCTAATCACGTGTCGTGCCAGGGCACCCTACTGAATGCTCTAGATGAAATGTTGCCGAAATGTACCTACATACTACGGTCGCTCACCTTAAGTAGAACAGACATATGGAACCCCTACCTGATGAGGTCTGCAAAAGAAATAGAAAGTTCCCAGCAAGGATACGGCGGTATTTCCTTTATTCAAGAAAAAGGGTGAACGAAGCCCCGCAGCAAATCACAGGCCGATATCGTTTGTGGACTGTATCTCAAAGGTCATTGAAAAATTAGTGTTGCTCAGACTAAATCGACAGTTAGAGTCGATAAATTTCCTACCAATCAACCAATTTGGCTTTTGCAGGGGTAGGTCAAATGACGTATTCGCGTGACTCTTGGGTCTTGACCTTAGGGCTTCATCAATCGTTAAAGGTGACTAAAATTGCAGATCTGATGAGGGAGCCAATGACGACAAATGGGAAAGCTCTTCTACAGCTTACGAATTATGTGCGTGATAATGCACGTAATGGATTTACCTACGTATGCCATGGCGGCAGTAGTACCATAGACTTATTGTTTCATAATCTTGATAGTAAGAGCTTTGAAGTTCTGGAGCTTGCTGCACGAAAGCATTCTGTACGAGCTGCATTACGCCTCCCTTTTCTGGGGCAGGAACAGCAAAAATGTTGACAGATGATGCCGACCTGTCAGCATGATCTAGCTACGCTGTATTGAAAGAGTTTGGTCAAAGTGGTGTGGATGCTTGCTGTCGGTGTCTCGAAAAAATGATGCTCAAAGCAGTTAAGTGGAGAAAGTTCAAGCCGAGGAGATTCCGGCCGTGGTTCAAATTGACGTGTTACTTGAGACGTGATAGATAGGCAACAAAGACATCTTCCATCTTGTGCGCAAGAAAGACATACTTTCGTATGCTGAAAAACATTCATGACCACACTTGACCCAAGTTAGGATAACCAGCTTCTAACAACTGTGGTGTAGTGCTTATATACGGCTCTAAATCACAGAGGATTAAAGGGTGCTAAGATGCTCACAGCGAGCAGGATAATAAGAGCTAGACAAGCTCAGGAGCTAGACTGTTTTAAAGTCTTGACGATTATTGTTACTGCTTTTAGAATTGTCAGCGGCAGTGGTCCGGTAGTACCTCAGATACTTTATTACGGTAAAAATTAGCAGCTCGAAAATGATAAACGATAACATTTCGAGACGCATTAAAGGAAGAATGTAGGGCGATTGCTAAGCTGGGCCTGAGACTGCAGGCCTGAGGCCACGCTCCTGCCGGTGACTATAGAACAACTTCAAAATAGGGCAAGCACAAAAAGCACAAAAAGAGATACGTCTCAATACTTTAAGAAATAGACGCGGAATATAAGCACGTTCGACATGTGTGATGAAAATGAGAAATAGCGGGCGTTAAAACGCGAAGAGCGAGCAGGAAATTGAGAGGTAGGGCTACCCAAAAGTCGAGTTCTACCCAGGCCTCAACAAATAAGTTTCTGCTTTCAGTAACAGTGTTCCGTTAGTGCCCCGGATACTTCAATACAGTAAAGTTAAGTATTACTAATTAATTTAAACCCGGCACTCTGACAAAAAGCCGGGTCTATCTTTGTTTCAACGGGGAACGACGCATGCTGATTTATTTGTCTTCTAAGTACGCTAGGGTGTGCTGAAACCATTATAGAAACCGCTTATGAGCCTTTGCGGAGCAAACCTTTTTTTAGAGGCTAAAGATGGGTCTAGGAATGGCGCGCACTGCTGTTTAATGAAATTAACTAAACCAGAAAACTTAATTAGCAAGGGAAATAATGTTCTCTAATTCAAGAAATGTCTTAGGATGTATGATGCCTTTAATATTCCTATCATCATCGGCTTCCGTGTAGACTTACAAAAAAAATTTACGTCTCGGTGTGCGTATTTGGTGGCTGCTCTGCTGCAGAACCTGACAGACTACAATCATTTTCAAATCACGCCCACCCTGGACAACTCTGAAACTATATTGTGATTATTACTCGGTATTTCAAGGCACACTCGCCCATGTTTTTCATGCCCGTGTTCGTTCACTTACCTGTGCACTTTATCAGATATTATCATCAAGTGGGCATCAAATAATCGTCTACACAGTCCTTCCAAATCAAAACCACTTGACAACGCACTGTAGAAATAACACTTTGAATACCACAGACGAGCTTTCGACTGAAACTAGAATTACCGTCACGCATCAAGCAAGAGGCCACAGAAACATCGCATAAGATTTCGGCGTTCTTAGTGAGCCACGGCCGACAGCGTCCGGCTACCCACAGAGGAGCTGCGTTTTTTCACACGATATTTGTTTTAGATAAAAGTATAGACGCTACTGCAGAGCATACCGCGTTTAAGTCCGCTGGCACCCGTCGCTGTTCTAAAGTGTACCGTTCTGAAACATAGCTCTCTGAATCTGTACTATTAGCTCAACTAATCATTACGTGCCTACTGTCAATGTTACACGGGACCTGGGTGTTTTAATGTCAACGGACCTAACGTTTGCTGCTCACACTGGACATCTAATCAGGTTCACATTCCATTGGCAAGCATGATTTTCGATGTTTCACCATTAATGATCCAATCCAATTGTGTATGTTCATTTGTATCAATCAATGGTGTTATCTATATCTAAGAACTTCTATATGTCTCACCCGCTTAAACCCCATATTTATGCAAACACATACGTTCATTTAGGAAAGATTCCTAAAAGGACCCTGTAGAGTATATTGAGCTGAATGCTTTCAACCTTTCGTCGCTTTCAAATGTACAATACACAGCGACGTACGTAGACTATCACAGCTTGTAAGCTCCAAACGTATTGACCGTTTTTAATGTGCAAACAAACTATCGTAGAAGTCAAATAATGTCAGTACAAAAATATGTAGCACGATTTGAAATAATTAGCATGTTTGCATGGCGTGTAGCCAGAGAATCGAACAACAATAAACCCCAGCCTCCTTCCACCAATTACTCGGTAAATAAAAACGTTTCTATTCTGTTCCTCTCAATTTCAACATTGTGGGCTTGTGGGCTTACATTGGAGCCGCACTAAATAAATCGGCTTTTCAGTGTGTGTTACGTCTTATGGTGATTTAAGATAATAAAAGTGTAAAGAGGAAGCGCGGTGCCTAAAGTTCGGTATATCGCCAGGCTATCTTTCTTGTTCAACCGTAGGCATGTTCATGAGAATAGGATCCAAATGTTTATTGTAAAGTGACATAGTGCACATTGAAAGACATTTGTCTACTATACAACGTGTAATCGGCAAAGCAGTAATGCTATACGCCTCAACACACACTATTTCTGGCGGTGTTCCTTGATGTAAAAACGCTTCCACTATCTTTTCATGGAAGTGGTACTAGAAAGAATGGCCCAAAGCAACAAAGTATTCAAGTACGGTCGCGACGACTCTCACTTTTGAGCAGGGTAATGGGCAACATATCCGGGAGATAATAGAAGTAGATACCGTAGCAGCATCAATTCGTAACCAAATCGAATAAACAGAACGCATAGAAATAGCTGCGATGACGACAGCATTACGATCCGTGGATCAAAGAACGGCGCTTAGCTCAGAAGGCGCACACACATGTAGGGAGGGCATTCAAAGTAAGCAGCAGTAGAAAAGTAGCAGTAGAGTGCAGTCGTAGACCGGGGAACATGACAAAACTGGATAGTGGGGGATCTTCATAATGGAGTTGGAGAAGTGTGTCCACTAGGGGGATTCAAACAGGAATGTTCTGGTCCAACAACCGGTGTAGAGCAATGAAGACTGACAGACTAACTAAGGAGTACGTAAATATTTTTGGCGTTAAGGCCGTTTACGATAATGGTGAAAAAATGACGCAAATGACACACAAACAAGGATTACACTGGAAAACATAAGAAAAAACGGGAGCGAAAGCTGTTAAAAGGAAAAAACAGTTGTTAAAAGGCTAAAACAATCAATAAACGGCAATGCCCGGTAAAGGCTGGGCGATAGATTCGCCCTTTGCTAGTGTGATGCCGACACCAATGTAAAAAAACACGTAAAAGGATGAAGCCCTTATAGAAAATATCCGCTAACTTTGTTTGTACAGGAAGCCGTTGCAGGGGACTTGGCTCTCTGAACCGAAAGGTCTAGAAACAGAGTCGGAAACTTAAAGGGGAATAACACTTAAGAGTTGCCCCGATAAGATATTTTCGTGGACAATATCAAACTGACTCAAGTATTTTCTCGAAAGAAGTGTGGTACTAACATCATGTCTTGAAAACAGTCTTGGAAAAAGCTTCATATCGTTGTTTGGAGATTCTTAAAGAGAGTACATTATGCATCGACAGCCATTTAGGGATTGTGGGAAGACTACAGAAATGGACTCATCCCGTTGCTTTTTTCGGTATTATTGGGAGTGGTACCTGACCAGGTTATGCAGAGGAGAACCCGAGGGTGGCCAAGTGCTCTAGCGTACGCAGATAACATTGCTATCTTTGGTAGCAATCTTAGGGTTAAACAGGGACTGAAGAGACTAATTGCTAGTATGGGAAAGATAAGTCTTAGTATTAATTGGCAAAATACAGTAGAAGTTACCTTCTAAAGATGTTGTCAATTAGGAAGAGACGACGTTCCTCGAGCTAGACACACTTAAATAAGTTCTGTAAATTAATTAACCTATCTGGGGATTATTATAATGTCGAATGGTAGCAGTTTTCGAAAACATATAGAAAGCAGAGTGAAAAAAGCTATTTAAGCTGCAGCAGCAATTGTGAACGCGCACATTTTGTCAATACATACCGCCCTTTGCAAGATTAACGTACAACCATTAGCAACATTTGGTATATCATTCATTTGAAAGAAATTAGGAGAGGCGTTTCCACAGTTACTAAATAAAGTTTGGTTCTCTCCATGAAACGGATTTGGGGGCTAGCTAATTTTTGTAGGAATCGCTCGTGTATGTTCATAATTTACCTAACCCGTGTGTTAATAAAACATAATAATAAATGGAATGCCCCAAAGTGGAAAAGGCTTATTTGCTAACCCAATTTTCTACTACACATAGGGACTTCGAAAATATTTGCATCATATCAGAAGACTGACTCCCCAGAATGTCAGCACTGCGAGCGCAAAGCTGTGGATACGGTATCCTACACTCTCTCGTTGAAACTCGCACCGGCCGAACTGGCTGGAAAATACCGACAGCCGGAGGGCGCTTTTCAAGGCATAATTAGGCGTCATGTAGGTTTAAAGCTGAAGTCTTCATTAAAAGCCGTAGGACTACGCGCTACTCCGCCAATGCAGGGCACCGTAGGACAGTGTCCTCTGAGGTCTCCACTGGTCCATCGCTGCAGTAGATGCAATTAGGGCTGGGAGCCTTTCCGATCCTGAACAGGTAGAACTGGAAGTCGCCGTAACCTGTCAGAATCTGAGTTGAGTAGAAGGTGAGTTTATAGCCCCGTCGGTCAGCCAGTCTGATATTCGGGATTAGGGTGCGGTGACTGGCGTCTGGGACACCCTCTTGTAAGCCGTTCTATTCCTCCTGCCATAGGTCGATTGTGCGCCGACTCTTCTCGTCATTTTTGCGCTGGGGGTAGCACTATAGATGGCGGCGGCTTTCAGGTCACAGGGGACCATTCCAGCAAGAACGAGCGTACGCCGCAATAACCCTAAGAGCTCCGCACCTCTGGGCCAGACGCAAATAATGACGGAAACACTCATACTGGAACATCATATCCGAAGTTTTTAAAAACTTACATACTACAAGACAAAATGAGCCCCATCCCCCTTAGGTGCCCCCCTCCGTCTCCCCGTGGCTCCCGGGGAACACACCTGCAAGAAGTAGTAGATCCGCCCCCCTTCTGTTTGATGAGATTCGCAAGCAATTCCTAGTCAGACCCGGGGACGGGCCATGGCTGTTTTTTAGTGGATTGGTGCCCCACACTACCGGTCCACGCTTGCAGGGAGCTTCTCCGCTGTGGTAACCGTGTGTGCAGCCGCATGTCCAATAAGTGCTCTAAATGGGCACGAAAAGGCACAAAATAAAAAAAGCAAAAGTCGGCTCAATGAGACAGCCGGTGGGAGACACGAACGACAAAAAGGAAAGAGTAGCGAATGTTCTCGTGTCTCATATTTATTGACGTCTACGTTAGGTAGAACAGCAACTCTGTCGGCAGACACGACTTATAGCCAAACAGACGACACACAGATGAAATGCTTACAAAAAGAAACGCACAGGTAATCTATAAAAATCAACTTGTCGATGGTTCGTGATGTACTAAACGGTGGTTTCGTGCCAGGGGGTTATACAAAATGGTCAGTAAGGGCAAGGCAACTGGGGACGACGGGGCATTACTCCAGAGTAGTTCACGCAAACAGCAACGTGTAGAGCTAAAGCTAACAGGATTTGCTAATTGGCATGGGCCTAGTGAATCAAAACCAACCACTCGAGTCCCACACTTGGTGAGGGCCTGATTAGCATTTCGCCAAAATCAAACCTGCGTAACAAAAAAAGGCAACAGACAAATGAAATGCAGCGATGAAAATAACAAAAAACCAGTCTGCGAAAATATACGTTGCTAGTTTTATATCCCAAGGAACTTGAAAAGACTTTCGGAGTAAATCAATGAAACAATGTTGTATTTGTAGTAGACAAGTACTCGAACGATAGCGAACAATCAAATCATAGCCTAGTGATGTGATCCACCAGAACTGAACCTGAAAATGGTAAAGTTTTTGCTATCTGGCTATTCTAGAAGCTTAGAAGCATTTTCATTGTGTAGTAAAAAATAAAAGCATGGAAGCGTGTATCCAAGTAAATTGCACAAGTTTACTATTGTACAAATAAGTATAAATAGTTATGGATAGAATGGAGATTTATGGAAAACTAAGTATAAATAGTTATGGATAGAATAAGCGCGCATCGACAATCAGTTTGGGTACTTTCACAGAAGGGGCTGATTCGAAAAACAAATATGAAAAAACATGATCATAATTGAGCGATCACGTGAAGAATGCATTTTTAAATCCTGAAAAGCAACAATGAGCTATAATAGCAGCAACATACCCATCATATAGTACCAACCTACCCTTCATAGAAGTATTCGTCGACGGTGACGTGCACAAAGAGAGTTTTCTTTTGGACGTCCGAGATCGGCGTGCCATTCGAATTAAAATAGAGCATGGCAGCAAAGTTGACGGTTGTAATTTTATCTTTAAGGCTGGCGTTTGACATGCTGGGTTCAAAATGGTACGAATAAATATCCCAGTATCTTAAACCACCGTCGAAGTATCCTTTCTTTTTTCTGTGATATTCGATCCTGCGCAAATTCCAGGCGATTGAAAACGCATTATATACTGAGCGACAAATAGGTCAGTAAGAGGTAGATATACAAATACTCACAAAATAATAGACAAAGACTAGTGATACTGCCATATGTTGCCGTGTTACCGGAATCACCTTAAGATATTTCTACGTAACATCGAACTAAAAAAACTACAAATCACAAAGCCGAGGACAAGAGTACATAGTAATAGGACAACACAGAATCAGAATTTGTATATACAAATAGATTAAACGTTTGCAGATATATATATATATATATATATATATATATATATATATATATATATATATATATATATGTGTAACTTATTTAAAATATTTTGGGTAGTATAAGGTTATATATTGCATATATGTCTACACACTACAGGTCCTTCTTCATCACACAATCGATCACCATCATATATGGTCACATATAAGGAATAGGCAGAGTTCATCAGACACACGAAGCTGACGTTGATTATGTGTGCATTCAATGCTGGCCTTTAAGATACCTCACACAGAGTAGTCCATTAGGTTGAGAGTTTGATTTAATAGAAGGCCAGCAAGCGAACTCAGAAGCGCTGTTGTTAACCTTTATACTTTGGCCGTCCCAGTTTGTGGCCAATCGAGAAAAAACAAGCGAGTTTTTCTATTTAAGGTCCCGCCCAAGGCGGTAACTGAAGGACCCCTAAACGCTCGTCAGATAATTCTGTCATGTTGATCCGCCTATTCAATTTTGCTAGCAAGCAATCTATCATTTTGTCGCTTTACTGTTTGCTACGAGCCAAAAAGGCTTTTTTCAGGATGAGAGGTAGCAATCATTATTTTATTCATCAAAACTTAAAGTACATTGCGCACGTATGTTCATTACTGTAATTTATTTAACGGTGGCGCTTACTTTAGGTAGTAAACGTCATATTTCTCTCTTTTAGTGGAGAGTACATTTGCATGCTGCATGTGATACTTGGGGAAACTCTTCCCGTAAACAAATTCTGCCATGGCAGCACTACAAATCTAGTAATCATTTTTTATTTAAATTTAGCCTCTTGCTTGGCTTGTGTAAGGCCAGGTCATATAACATGTATATCGTGCAATGTAGATGAGGTTACGTTTAGGTCAAAAAGGGTCAAAGCTGTGTTCATAGACAATCTATAAAGGATTGACAGTTTTTGCGGGCACGCTTTTCTATAGACAATCTATAAAGGATTGACAGTTTTTGCGGGCACGCTTTTCTGAGTATTTCACAGCGTTCACCATTGCTTACCAAAAATATTGCATATAGGCACGGATTCTGGATATAGTTAGTTTAATGATGTAAACCAATAGGCCAATTTGTCGCTAGTGAGATCCCTATGTGGTCTTTTAAAGTCAGGCTCCTACCTCTGCGGAATGTCATAGCAATTGTTTTACTAGAGTTTATCTCCAAAATGTCACAATCTACAAGGCTCTGTAAAAATACACAAAATCTCTGTTGCAAGAAAAATTAACTGCATAAGTAAGCAGACGTAAAATCTGTTTTGCTTGTCAATTCATGTTGAATCAATATTAATGTTGTATTTGTTATAGTTCACTCAGGTTATTAAAACAATGTTTCCGCTACTTCACGATGGAACGTTAAAAAAATTACTTTTTCTTTAGGACTAACGCTCCTCTTCAGACAAGGTCGATGTTCTGACTAGTTGTAAATTACTGGGATCAGGATAGAAAGCAAAATACTTGCAGTATATTTTTGCAAATGGAAACGAGTTGCTATACTGCTATAGAAGATTCCACTGCAGGTATAACAAAAATGATGTAGCAGTTGAATGTTTATGAGCCCCCAGGGTGTTACAAAAGCACTTTTGTAAATGGCTGTGGGCTAAGATATAAGATTGACTACATTCCGGATATGCTCATACTTCTACAACTGTCAGCACCTTTGAATTGACGGCCACGCCGGACTGCTTTACCGCGTCCATCTAATGAGAGCTCAACAAAGGAGAATCCATCATTACCGAATGATTCGCAAATACACATTAAATTTAGATAATTGGCTGCGGCCCAGGAACGTTAGCTATCGGAAGCGTTTAGTGCTGATAGGCATAATTTCACTTTCAAAACAGCAGAGCTCCGTTGCATCAATACACGCCTATTATGAACTGATAGGTTTGTATCTGAGTCCACAAAAAGACGTCCTTGGTTAAGGACACGCGCTCGCCTTTACCAGGGTCCACCGAATAAATGAAGAGGAGCTCACTAATCGACACAAAAATCTGAGTAACGCAACTTTACGTGTAGTCTAATGTGTCGGTGCATAAACTGCTGGTGTACGCACGTTATCTCTCAAATAAGTGGTATCGGTGGTTAAGCTTAAAACTTTGTTGATGGCGTGCACGAAGCTGAACAGCTGATCATTGCTTCGTATAAGCTCGGTATTTTGGCGTTAGCTTAGGTATTTGTAGGTCCCCATATAAAAAGCACCTCCTAGCTAAAGTCCGCAAGGTCGCTCAGAATCCAGCCAGGACTCTCCCTCGTCTCATGCTGTTGATGGTTGTACTGGACTTTGCTTGTACCCCGTGTTTCTCTTCTGTGGCTGTGAACGATCACTATATGGGCGTGCTGGTTTCTAGTTTAAGGCCATAGTAACGGATAACACATTACATAGCAAAGGGACTAACCGACGAAAAAATGCCCAGCCAGGATTAACACGACACTCGGGTAAGCCAACCCCGTGCCCTCGTGCAGTAAGGGAATCATAGACGGTCTAGGTAGGCCTTGCATGAAACTAAGACTTAAATTTCTAGAGCTTCATCCTTTAACAACATGTATTTAAATTAGAAAAAATGTTTCATACACATTAATACACGACTAAATCTATAAACTTAAGTATAATCGCAAATGTAATATTAAATAGTGTAATTCCAAAAATGACTAACCTGTATACAAACGGTCCGAGTTCTTGCACGGCAGGTGTCTTCCCGGTTATAAACTCTTCATAATTAGTAAGATTAAATACGTAGAGTGATTGGTAGGAATAAATCGGAAAGTCAAAGTATATTCTATCTACCGTAGAACCATCGATGAGAGGCCCAGGACGTTCCTTCTGTATCTCCTTATGAGTCCAAAATAAGATACTGAAGTCCGCTGTTAGCACAATTACCGCCAAGACTGCAATTTCGAGCAACACATTAAACAGATGTTCAACTGAGCTATGTAGCTGATATGCGTTTTACCACATTAACAAAGCACACTTTGCTTATACAAAAAGTGTGATTTATTGGATGTAATTTTTACGTACAGGACTTGCGAGAAATTAAAGCTGTTAGGCTAAACTAAGTTGGCACAGTTGATGCTTAGTCAGATTAGCACATTTTTAAAACGCCTAAGCTTTGTATGGAATGTATTCTTAATTTAGGTTGTATGAGATTTCTGTGCAATTAGTCTACTTATGAAATAATTGTTACACTGGACTTGGCTCCCTCAGAGGACTTATTGAGCTAAACTAGGAATTTGCCAGATGCATTTGCATTTGTTTTCAAGTTCCGGAATGATAAGAATACAGGGAGTCAGCTAAATTATTTACTATTAAGTAATTTAGTGCATCTTATAGAATTCCAAATCTAAAAAAAAACAATTATTAACATGAACACTGTTTTACCTGAACTAAGTCTCATTAAGTCGGGGCTGTATCTAAATAGCCACAATAAAGTACACGTTTGATCGCAGCAATCTTTCAACCGATATAATTTACGAAAAGCCTTTGTAAAACAACTCTAGCCTTGGTTCACAGCCGGCTAAGAATGATCTACAATGGCTGTACAAAACGACAAAATTGCTTGACAAATGTAGATGGACCAAAGTTGTACAATAAACGGGATTTTTAGTAAGAGTCTAAACAGTGCAAGTTTGAGACACTCCTAACATAAATCCAACTCAACTGCTGTTGATGGACCACGTCAAACTTTCAATGTCGGGTCTGCAGCAGGGTGACCCGTTAGGTCCTCCACTGTCTTGTCTTGCCATCAATAAGTTGATAGGCTCTCTCGAGTCCTTGCTAAATGCATCAGAAGGCACTAGATTTTAGAACAAAATGCGGATTATGCCTCGACCCACAAATATGTGAACAACTTGTGTCAGGATTATAAATATCCGACTCTTCGGTCAGACTGGTAACCGCCCTTCTTCCAAACTGTATCAGGTCAAATGAGATCATTTCACCTTACTAGGTGATCCACTTTTTGACGACGGAATAAAAATCATATATCTGGTTAGCTGGAGAAGCTTAATACGTCTTGAAGTCCCATGGGTCTCTTGGGTGCACACACCAGATTGGTATTAAGGTGCTGCTTCTCGACAGCACGGGTAAACCACCTGCTCCGTGGGACTGACTACTGGGCGGTGATCGCATCAATGTCTACTGCCTTGTAAAGTGCGTTAAGAATTCTAGATTCCCCAGCTGTGATTACAAAGAGTGTCCCTTAGCACGCACTGGGGCACCTCTCAGGACTCAATTTCCCAGGCAAGCTGGACCGCTCCGGTGGAGGATATACGACTAGCCAATCTATTTAATTCAGCAGAAAATGAGATGAACAAAGCACGGCTTTGAGTAGTTTCATTTGGCGGAGCTGGTGCATGGCCCAATGCTCTACCAAGTGCTTTCGGTAGAATTTTCTTAGAGGAATCTGTTGTCAGAATCTGCGCTGGTCTGCTCTAGTCGAGGAACATGAGTGCAGCTGTGGGGAGAAAGTCTTACCTCTAGGTCAACATGGCTTATCCTGCGTCTGCAACTTAGGCCGTAGGACGAGGCGCTGCGTTGAATGTTACCCTATACCGTGCTCTTCTGGCTATCCTTGTGTTCTTGAATCCGCAGGCTTGTATACAGACAACTGCCGTCGACCTGACGAGATTATCCCAACAGCCTTTGATGGTGGGAGGACAGGACTGGGACTCCCACTCGTCTGGGACGCTACCGTGACTGACTCTTTAGCACCTTCAATGGTCAGTCACGGCGCTGCCCAGGCTGGTTATACTGTTTCGCAGGCAGAGAGAAATAAACGTCAGAAGTATGCATCTATCGGAGACAATAGATTTTTGACCGTTTGCTTTTGAGGCCTTAGAGGGCCCAGGTAAATTACTGAGGGAGCAATTACTAAAATATGCAAATGCCTCAGATTGGCCACAGGGGACCTAAGCGCAGGTGAAATTTGACGGCCGTCATTGTATATTCAGCGTGGTAACGCCACGGCAGCATCTTGTCTAGGTGGTCGACACCAGGCTTGTCACGTCTTCACAATTGTCATCGCGTTCACTGGGGACAAATGTTTATACATTGTCCCCCCCCTACACAAGAGACCGATTACTGGTCTCAACAACTACACAACACGATCGATGGGGCACATTTTAAAAAAGCACACGAAACGCCCTTTGTACATTACTGGATTAAGGGTATGCCCTACCTATCTGGTAAGGAGTATTTAAACCTATTAAAGCTCAGGATCAAGGCACCACCAACGCGTGCCAGATTGGCCAGGGGACGCGCGGGCTACAACAAACGTTGTAGGCACGGGTGTCATACGCCTGAGACATTGGCTCATGTCGCTCAGATGTGCGATACAACACACAAACAAACCATAAAGAAACATGACGATGCCCGTGATCGCGTGGCGCGTCTTCTCCGCGAAAGGGGTCATGAGGTGGTTCGTGAGCGAGTATTCCGTCGACCGGGCGCACCGGGCCTAAAGCCCGACCTCGTAATAACAACACCTACCGAGGTCTGGGTTTTAGATGCCGAGGTTTGCGGCCCGAACCGGGACCTGGCAAAAGCGCGGCAAGACAAGATCACCAAATGTGACGTCGAGTTCCTAAGACCGGCACTCCCCGACCCGCAAAAACCTCGCAGATTCGGATCCATCACTATCTCTATGAGTGGTGTATGGGACTCCGAATCTGCGAGGACGCTCTTGGGGCTCGGCGTCACGAAGAGGAATCTTATGGATCTCACCGTTTTAACTTTGCAAGGAACCTTGAGGATATACCGCTCGCACCGGGTCCATAAGAGCGGGGGCTACCATCAAGCAAGGACACGGACAACTGATTCTTAACTTCACGTGACACCTTTTTACCACCATTTTTATTAAAGCGAGCACTGCCGAGTGTGCAAATGTATTGTAAATGATTAATAAATTATCACAATATTTTCTATATGATGTAGCTATTTATTTTAGGCAGACTATTTAAAAGTTCAGTTTGACACCTCAGTCGGGTGGGCTCAGCCTTTTACGAGACAAATCAAAAGAACCTCCAAAGGTCATATCTGCATAGATAAACGTTTTTACACAATATTTAAAGGTTTATCGATTTTGACAGCCTCTTTTTCACCTCTAGACAGCCCACTTTTTTATACAGCGACATACCACCTCGTTTGTGTAACCTTTGTATTGGCACAAGAAATACGCTTTCGAGGCTAACAGCGGCACACGTCCTCAAAAGGACAACACTTAAACGTTGCAGCCTGCATACCTTTTCAAATATATACAAGTTGAACATTGAAAAAATCACATTTCGCAAACTAGAATTTGCTTAAGTACACATACAAATAGAGATATTATATTCCAGCAGTGTCGCTAACTCTTGTTAGTGCCAAAAGTATGCTGCTTGAGTTACTTGGATGTGGTCTATGTCTTCCTAAATACTTCAGCTTAGCCTTTTGAAGGACTCGAGTAAAACAAGAAAAACGCTGATAATCTTTTAGTAGCAGACTTTATGTTCTAAATTAGGGGCCTTGTTAACAACCCGGGCATACCAATAGGGTGCCAGAACGTAGTCTGGATACACATGGTCCTTGGATAAGGCACCTTTCTGCAATCAGTTTACGATTTTGTATGCACTGTGCAACGTTGGAGACGATGAACTTAAGTAACCACACCATACTCTACTATATCAAAGATTCTCTACCTAAAATCCTTAAAGAGCATTAATAGAGCTTGATGATTCTGGTTTATCGTTCATAACTCACAATAGTAATAAATTAATGTTAAAGAAAAAATAGTCATATTGTAAGGTTGAAATACCTTACGCTTGGTTGCGCCGTAAGGTTTACGTACTGATCATAACTATCTGCGTAGCATGTAAGTGCATAGTTCAGACGGAACTGCGGCTGACGAACGCGGAAAGTGGTAGTACCGACTGGTGTCATACGATTTCGTCGTTTTTTCGCGTTGAGGTTAAATAGTAGAAAAATGAAACGCGCTTTTTTGGAAGCATGGACGCATGAAGTGTGTTTGGCCTTTCTATTTACAAACGAAGCTTTTTCGAGAACACATAGCGAAAGCTACTTGACGCGTTAATACTTCGTAGCCGTAGCCCGTTGATTAAAACGTCAGTAAGATCAATTTATTGAAAAAATAACATGTTTTGCTGCTGTGTGAAAATACTCAACGAATTAAAAAAAAAAGAACACTATTAGAGTTATGAAACTTGCCAGCTGTGTAATCATCATATATGTTTTGTATTCGTGGTAGTGGCTCGCACCCATACTAATTGTTTTTAAATCTTACGCCATAGTAAGCAATTATGCAAGTTAAAGCCTCGCAAGACCTTAGAATGTGTTTTGAACGAATATACGAATATAAGGGCGGACATCTGTAGAAGTTGAGGTTTTCATTTAGTATCTAGAACTTGGTCAGTTGAATGTTGCATGACTGAGCCACCGGCCAGATTATAGCAGATCTCATAAGGGACTTCATCCTCACACAAGAAGCTGAGGGTAGCTAGTTCGGTCTTTGCGTAATGCATTTCCCAAAATTCCAAATAAAATGCTACGTTCAATAGCTTTTTGATATAACCACAACTTTGCACTAACACACAAAATCATTGGCGAAAACAAGTGTATATATATAGAGAAATATTTCTATTATTTAATTTCCCTTAAAAATAAATAATACAGGACAGTGAATTTAAGGCATACAAATATCGGACTAAATAAAATGCTTGTTTACTTACTATGACACTTCCATTTGTTCAAATCACGCTTGCTCTACTGTATTTTTAATATTCTCCTTTTTATGAATTTCCCGTGTCTAATTGAAGATACAATAAGCCACAAAACGCACAGAATCTCCTCAGTGCCGGGAACGCTAAAAACAAATTGCCTTCCCACGGCGCCCTTCCATAAAACTGGTATGCATTTTTACCAGTTCTCTTCCATGTCTCTTTGGAACCAACGCATTATGCTATTTATGCACGGTTCAATGTGGAAGAGACGGTATTAAGCAACATATGGACTTAGCTTTTTCGACCATACAAAAAGGAAGTCGGTCCCTTAAAAAGTGGCTGCTGTAAAATAACATTGGATAGAGATGCAAGAAGACTGTTTCTTCAACAGCGTTAATTAAGGATAATCATGGAAATCTTACAGGTAACCGCTGCGTAGATAGTCTGAAGCAAGTCAGGGGCATTAGTTCGTCTCATTTTTTAGTAAGTTACAGAAAAGTAATTATTTTAGTCAGGCATTTTTCTTACGATGTGGTGCGCTCTGTATAAGTATATATATATATATATATATATATATATATATATGATGACTCTTGTCAACCGTAAGCTCTCGTCTATGTCGCTGTTGCCCCGAATTACCGCACTATTTTCACCAAGATATGAAGACACAAGCACTTTGCCGTACTTAGTTTGCTACCGTCTCTCTGACGGTTGTCTATGTAGTATTTATTGCTGCGATGACGATAGGAAAGTGGTGTTTGTACTACTGAGATCGTTCAGTGGTGTCCTTTGGGCTTCTCTGCGCTAACTGAATGTCGCAAATGGCTCCCTAAACGAAGAGATCCCTGAGATTGCAAGTCACGGCCCCGGTCGGATGGTTGAGATCAGGACAAGTTGGGGGGGGGATTGTCACCTATAGGCGCCGTCCCACCCAGTGGGTCGAGTGGAAGTGCGGGACACGACCACTGGGGCGCCGCGGCATGAAGGAAGTCAACAGGTGTGAGCGCCCGAAGTTTCCCGGGGTCACCGCTGGCGTACGTATTGGCTGCAAATTAATCACAGCCGCAATCTTGGTAATTATAGTTCGAAACAATTTAAAACTAATCAAGCTTCTTTGGAGCGTTTTGTGCAAAGCGGCCTTTATTATCGAGCGCACCAGACGTTAGGCGTCGCTCGTGTATAAACGCCTGCATTTGTTGTTCCTCTACATCATTAAAAAGGCTTTATCTTAACGCTTTATCTCGGCAAATGCCAAATGACAAGTGTTCTGGCCTTGCCAGATATCAATCGTCGGCATCCAGGCGCTGCAACGAGACATCATCGAAGCACGACATGAAACATCAGAGTAACGATCGCAGTAACAATCAAATGTGCGTTAACGCGGTGAATACTGACTATCAGAAAATGCTCGAGACGCCCCAGGTGTAACGACTGGATGTTTTTCTCATACGTCCGGTGTTGTGCATGAGCTGCTGTCTTTGTTGAGGTCCAGAAGAGAGGTGTTCATGGTCTGACCGACCCGGACGGCGATGGCCTTAGCCTCATCTAACACCGGCTCCAAAGACGGCTCGCTGAGACGGGGCTATCATCATGCTGGGGAAGTGACGCCGCTATCGCTGAGCCAAATTGGACTCGATCATTAATACTTATTGTCTGGGAGATCAGCAGTGACACCTCGAGTCACAAAATCTGCGACGTTTTGCTCCCCAGCGACGAAATACCACTCGGAGGAGGCTGAATGTCCCTGTATCTCGCTAACCCCGTTAGCCACAAATATCTTCCAGCGATTTGCATTTGCTGCTGTCGACCAGTGATAGGTGACCGTCGAGTCGGTATAGAGTGCGCCGCGGGCAAATTGGAGGTTCAGCCTGTCGACAAGAAACTTACGAACTCGTGAAACCACGAGGGCAGCTCTCAACTCCAGGCTAGGCAGAGTCTGCCTTAATATAGGGGCCAGACGCCGCATCTGCTAAGCCGTCGATGTCCAACCTTCGAATGTAAGCAGCGGCGAATTATGTCTTTTCAGATTCATCAGCGAAAACGTGCAGCGGGCTAGAAGGCCGTGGTTGAGAGAACATTATTATCCTGGTGCGGCGCTGCTGCTCAAATACAATTAGAGATCTCTCATAGAGGTCGACGCAATAGCGAGGCATATAGTAAGGTCCGTCACGCTCAGGTGGTCCCTCAGCTTAAAAGTCGTGGACACCTTCGAGTAGGACAGCAGTGCACCTGGACAGATTGCACCCTGGAATTTGCTCGCGTTTCCACGGGGCCACTACTAAGCCAACCAAGTCGTGGACGCTTGGCGAATACCTCCGGGAGGAACGACACTTTCCCTTCTCGGTAAACAACTCTATAGAACTGATCCATACCAACGAGTATGCACGGTAGTTCGAGGTCATGCTCGAGCAGGCAACGATCAGCGAGCTGGCAATCAGAGCCTCGCGTAGCTCATAAGACGACGGAATTCGAGGGTCCACGAAGATATCAGGAAACTCATGTGCGACCAGGTCAATCGTGTGGTTGTCATGTGTGCTCTGAACGCGCAGTCGGTACTGAAAGGAGTGGACCACCCTCTCATCCACACGGAATCCTTGAATAGATAGACACTCGAAGTATTCTCCTGTGGCCGAATGTTAAACATCTGCGCTACTAGTTTTGACGATATGAATGTTACCGAGCTACCCATATTCAGAAGCAAGCAGACCAAGTTTTTGTCCTCGCCGTTTGTGAGATACGCGGAAGCGATGTAGAGAAAAGAGCCTGCCAATGAGCCGGGGCCCGCCAAAACCGCTGCTGAGACATTTGTGTCATCAGCAATCTTTTTGTGCATAGACGAAAAATGTCGGTGAGACTGACAAGTATCACAATGTAACTAAGACTTGCAATTTCGCAGTCTGTGGTCTGCGCGGAAGCATCTATAGAAGCGTTTGTTTTCAGCAAGGTTTTCACGCCGGTTGTCCACACTGAGACGATGTACAGCAAGAAGTTAGATGAGCAGGAGATTTACAGAAGAAGCAATCCCGATGTGCTTGCTGTTCTTGAGGTGACTGATACTGCTGTTGCTGATTGCACCGCTGTGGCTGCTGTATTGCTCGTTGTTGTTGATGCTGTTGGCCATCAACACTGTCGACCGTAGTTCGTTTAAAGTCTGATGTCCTCTTCTCATCGTGTCGCTGACTGCTGCGTCCCCTTCCGGCAACGCGGGCTGGCTGCTTAGAAGTAGCAAGAGTGTTATGTACTCCTTAGAAACAGCAAACCGCTAAAGAAATGCCAATAACTTATCGACATTTTCAACAACTGCACCTTGAACACTGGTCTCCTGGCTTTAATGGAGTCACCCACCCCTTTAACATTATATGTCGGCCCGCCGTTTTGCAAGCCGGCAAGAATTGGAATTGGTGTTGCTATGGGAGCAGCCGGAGTCACCGACGGCAACGAAGTAGAAGGCACTCCTGTGCTGCAGTCACTAATCAGCGGAGTTAAGATGGAGAGTGTCGTAATCGTCTTGTCACTATACTTTGCACGGTGAGCTTTTTCCTCATTTAGCATTACATTACATAACGACCTATTCGCAAACGCCTAAATATCCAGTTTACGTATTCAATATTGTTGACGTTGTTTCACAACTGATATAAAGTCCACTATCACATTTCTGTCCAGTCTGGGTACATCACTGTCCCAGTGTTTCACCTTCTCGGCTGCTCACGATAGCTGCCGTCGTTCCAAGCCACGTGGTCGCCGCAGCGTGTCATCATCGGTAGTAACCAGTACGGCAGGCTAGAACAGCCACTTTGGTCGGCGAACGTCACAGACTTCACACGGATCCTGGTCACGGCACAACATTGTTGACTATCTTGTCAACCGTAAGCTCTCGTCTATGTCGCTGCTGCCCCGAATAACCGCACTATCTACACCAAGAGAAGAAAACACAAGCACTTTACACAGTTAGTTACCGAAATGCGTTATATATATATATATATATATGCAGTGATAATAATTGGGTGGAAGTTAAAGGGCGGGGAATGGCTACTAATAAATTAAAAGTGGAAGTGGATAAACAAGCACATGTGGGCGCATTAAATAGATGAAATTAAAGAGCTGATAAGGCGTCGATAACGATTATTGCAAAAATAGATCGATAACTATTACACTAATTACGAATCGCTTTTTCCACCCAAATTGTGAGAAAGGTTATTTGATAACAAGAAACTGGGGGTGGTACGTTGGTGAGATAGAAATAATCATTAGAATTCCTTTCTTATTATTTCCAGGTGAAATTATGGTTTTAGGAAGGGATGCAGGGGAAGTTCAGGAATGCCTGATGCCTGTGGGAAGGCAGCAGATGGATATGTATATATATATATATATATATATATATATATATATATATATATATATATAATCTGCACAACTAACACATATCGCACTTTCCTTTTAAATTCATTAAAATATTTAAACACTAAGGCAGTCATTTCTTGTACTTTTAAAAGGTCCAGGCGTTCAAAGAAGAAGACCACAGAGGAGAACAGATGTCGCGAGCGAGCAAAGACAGATAGCCAACGTCGACCATCCGACAATGTTGCATTGTTTTAACATATCCAGCAACCTGTCTCTGTCTGACGGCAAATTTGCCTAAAAGAATCCGCAATAAACCTGAACCTTTAGTTATTAATTATAGTTTCCATTAATAACAAGATTTGCTTGAAATATGGGCAAAATAGTTGTTTAACTTCCTGAAAAGTAGATGAGGACTTACTTATTAGTGGTATGCTATAGTTAGTCATATACCAGCGGAAAAAAAATCCTTCCGTTGGCCCACCAATGAGAATTGTATGCACTATATATGCCCTTTTGTTTAAACGAAGCCTCACAACACATGCGCAGGCTAATCCGCCTGGGAGTTGCAACGCGAAGAGTCCACAAAAGTCCGATCCCCTGGAAAACCTGATATTAATGAAGCACGACAACATCTTGGCTGTACGCATGCATTAGCTCTCTAATTTTTCATTCTAATTACTTTGCAACCACAAATGAAACTATTATCGATTTGAAAACAAACATGATTTTATAAATAAGCAGTCCTCTGAAATGCTCTGAGTATTTGCATTTTGCGATATAACGCTATATGACCGAATTGTATTCCAAGCTTGACGTTACGTCAAGTTTATTTATTGAACCAATCACTCTTAGTCGAATAAAAACGATACATAGTTAGTCACATCGACATAACAAATGCACATTTTAAAGTTTACTGTCACTCTTGAATAAAATATGCTTTATATATGTGTGGGCATCATGTATATATTTATCACACGAACAGCAACAAATCATTGTCTCTAGTACGAACAATCTATTAGATTGAGTAGCTTAACTCTGACTAGAAGCACAAAAAGTACTACCTAAAATGACTTGATTGAATGAAATGACACGCGTAAACCATATTGTAATTTATTCATTGAATAAAATAATTATGGTATTTATATATTTTTACTTCGTTTATTGAGTATAATAATTAGATGAATTATATGTTACGACAGATTTAAACCTGCCGCTTAAAACGCCAGAGCTACCAGACGTCTCTTTCCCAGTCTACAGTTCAGAATATCATTAAACAATAATAATAATAATAATAATAATAATAGCTTTAGTTAATTTCAATAAATATACAGTCACTTATTGACACGCCTCAAAAGATCGCTAGCCCTTCCCTAGATTACTTCCAGTTGGACTATAAAGTAATTGCGGCTAACACTGCAGCTACCAAATGGCGTTCGTTTTTATCTCATTGTAATTCCATCGAATCACAATATACGTCATTTGTGAATGCCATTATATTTCTCATGAAGATGCTTACTCCGTTAGGAAAGCCTAAACCATCTACCTTGCAAATGTTCATAGAGGACGCATTTAGGCGCCTACATAGTCTGACGCCATCGTCTCGTGCACACTCGCGCTTATCCACTCAATTGGCACAAGACGCAACCCGCAAAAGGCGGCTAGAGGAGGCCAACCTAAACATTCGTAATGCTTTTAGATATGCTGGTCGCCGTTTAACACTGCAGTCTAAAGTGGCTCCACTTATAGTGGGCAAACACACGGTCACAGGGAACTCCGACAAAGCGGCAGCTATGAAAGATTGAGAGCGTATATGTTCAGCCGTCTGGAATTCCCAACACCGTTAATCAGATCCCGACCGTTCTCATAAATGACATTATTTTAACAAGGAGAAAATAATAGTGCATCTCAACAGCCTTAAGAGAAAATGCTCGCGGACTCCCGACAACCTTCACCCAATTTTATTCAAAGAGCTCTCTGTCAGCTTGGCTGAACCATTATCATTGATATTTACTCGCTCCTTCGAAGATGGTGAAGTACCGAGTTTCTTGCGGCAATCCATTATCACCCCGAAGCACAAAGAGGGTTCTCGTGCAGCGCGAGAAAATTACAGACCTGTGTCTCAATGTTCAATACCTTGTTTGCTAATGGAGAAAATAGTTGTGGCTGAGCTTTACACATTTCTTGATTCTAAAGACCTGTTGGACTCCTCACAACATGGTTTTACAAAGGGTCGATCAACGGGTACCGAGTTACTGGAAGTAGCTCACGATTGGGCGCTGGCCCGAAATCGCAACATCCCTCTGCATGTCGTTGACTTTGATTTTTTACGTGCGTTCGACCGCGTTGACCATCATCTGCTCCTGACAAAGATGTCAGCGTTAGGTATCGGCCCCAGAATCATAAACTGGTGCAGAGCATACCTGAGAGGCCGTACATTAGTCGTCAAAGTTGAGCATAGCTATTTCGCGGTCGGCAGGTGTGTATCTGGTGCCCCGCAGGGCTCATGCTTAAGCCCCATAATGTACACTATATGTGTACAGGATCTCGGGGTAATGCTTCGAGATATTGGTGTTACATATAAGCTGTATGCGGACGATCTCAAAAGCTATGTTGAGGCAAAAAACGACAGCAACATAGCTATTCTACAGAAAGCGATTGATACCGTATCCTTATGGGCAGAAGAAAACCGCATGCAAATATCTACTTCTAGATCTGCCGTTCTCAAGACAATGCCAGATACTATTCAGTATATGCTAAACTGCCCACCCATTCCTGAAGTCTCACGCTACAAAGAATTCGGGGTAATCTTCGACCGCCAAATGAAGTTTAGACCTCACATGGCTGAGGTTGTCAAGGCTGCGTCTCGAATGTGTAATCTCATAATGCGGTCTTTCATTATACAGGACCATAATGTGTACCTAAAGCTGTATCAAACCTTAGTGATACCAAAGTGGACTTATTGCTGTCACGTATGGATGCCATTCTATAAAAGAGATGTTGACCTTTTGCAGAGCGTGCAGAATAAATTTGTGAAACGAGTTGCGCGCCGGTGTTGTCTACCACGCGAGCGTATCACATTGCCTAGTGTTAGTGAATACCAATCCCATGCCGATTACCGCATGTTTAAACAACTAGCGCGTCAGCAACTTATTACTATATATTTTGTTCTAAGACCAAATAATCTCCTCGCGGCGTTTCCATCCACCCCCACGAGATTGCTCGGGTGGACGTTGTGAACAACTCATTTGCCTGTAGGATTGCACGTCGTTCACAGATTCGAAACGACTTTGCTTCTATTGTAATACCCCTTTATCAATAAAGGTGATATGATATGAACTCGTAAGGGCTACGTACGTCTTCTGTCCAGAATATAGGGAAGATCATCTTTGGCACTTGCTCTGTTTTCAAGGGTATCAGCCTCATATTAACTTGAACCCGCACTCTCATATCAACCGTCAAACCGGATCTCTGAAATAAACAAAAAGCGGATTATTTTACAAACTTGCTAACTACAAGATAGATATATGGTGAGCGCAGTTGTTGGCGGTACGTTCTAATAATCGGTATCGCGCAACATATGCTACATTCGATTCGTGTTATTGAAAAACAAAGAAATCAACATCAGTAGATAAGTTACTGATGAAGCTACGTCCGGGGCCGAAGCTTCATGAAGGTAATTGTTAATCAACATGGAAGTCGTTAAAATGCAACTACAGCATTTTATATACAGTCTTATATACAACTTTGCATTAAACGTATTTAAACTTTGTCGGGCTAACTCTCAGCCAAGATTTAACGTCCACGAGAGTGCTTTTCGCATTGCTTCACAGACGGACCCCCATAAATACAAACGTGCAACGGTGCGGCTCGAGCCCGCGCTCCTATATGTGTCTCCTCGGGCTGCGAGGCGCAGGCGAATGCGAATGCACCACGCCACCGGGCTCGACTGCATAAAACGTATATCACATATATCCTGCGCCCTTAGTAAGGGCCGTCGACCACGCGCTACCCTGCGCCCTTAGAGAAGCCCATCGACCACGCCAAGCGGCTATTAATGAACCCACTGGACTAACCAGGTACGACGCCAAGCGTTCCGCCTACATGACCCTCACCTTTGAACCCCTTTTGAACTAGGCCGGATACTTGTATGGGACACCACTATACCCAACTTTTCCCTCAATGGTCGGTTTTGATTTACATAGAGCTGGTTCACGCCACGACCCTTGCGGCAACCAACAAGATGAACAAAATCGCCGAACTGAATGATGAACAACCGCACAAATCTTAGTATTGGCGGTAGCCTAGGCGGCTACCGAAACGGGGAGTACGAAACGGGGGGTTTGAAACGGGGGTATTTGTTGAAGGTGATTGTCATTACTCTACTGCTACATACCTCTACTGGAGAAAACCTAAATAAGTCCAGTAACGAGGACACATAGATGCATTTAGACAATATCGTGGTTATCAGAGCGTTAAAAAAATCTTACGCCAGAGGACCTTCCATTGACGTCAGCAGGGCAACGCGACCCAATGATGCAGACCAGGGTTAATCTATGCTTAAACACGTTCACTTAGACAAAATTATAATGAGCTAATGAGTAAAAACGAACATATATTGATAATGACGCCACCGACTGGAAGGGCAATGGGCTTCTCGAGCTTCTGGAGAATAGAAGCTTGCATTTTGCAAATAGGCGAAATGCAAGCCTTATTTGCTTTAAGCTTGCCAAAGAAGTTCCTATAAAAATAGCAGACGTCACAAATTGTAAATCTGTGAAAAATGTAATGTAAACGGCATGCTCACATGGAAACTAAGCACAAAACTTCAGGGCAAATATGTTTAACGATACCTTTGCTATGAAAAAGAATGCGCAAGATAGACCTTTGGACTATCAGAGCTTCGTATAGAGTGGCATAACAAGCTTACAAGCTTACGTGAATGTCAATGTAAAACTGATGCTTCTTTACATCCGGATGTAGGCCGCTGACGTTAGCGTACAGTGAACTATCTCCATGAAGAAAGTGAGGCAGGCTTAGCACAACCGGCATTGTGTAGTTGTACCCGTATCGTAAAGTGATTGTTTTCCACCTGCTTCCGTCGAACGTTCCTTTAACATGCGTCGGTGCAAAGCTAAAGCATCTGTACAGAAACAAAACGCAACACATTCGTTGATAGTTAGCAATTTCTTGTTTGACTTGCGGCAAAGATCAATGTTCTGCTAAAACAAACTCTTAACGCATATCAGTACGAAGACGAAAGTCCCTTTGGATAAAATACGTACTTATCAATTTCGCGGTCTCCGGTGTCACTAAAGATGTCACTGCCACCGCCGTACCGAGCGATTGGTTCACCGTTAAAGATGTACCGTTTTTGTAGATACAGAGGCCACGGTTTATAAAGAAAAGGCATGAAAATCTTAACGCTTCTCGGGGGTTCTTCAAAAGCTGGAAAGAGCTGTCCGTCTGCAATGGAAATAGCGCCGAGGATGAGTTGTTAGCTGCCAATGTAAGCTAAGAGCGTTGTATAAGTAAAAGGGATGATGCTGCAGCTCGCGGTAAAGTTTGGGTTTTAGTTTACTTTAGCCGATAGGTGGTCTACTAGAGCCGCTCGTCTGCCGCAACCATGACTGGATATTTCCTCCCGCCAAGCTCCGATATCCAACGAATTCTTGAGAAACATCAGTGTTGGGAAATTTCGAGGAATTAAGAAAACCAATATGGCAGTTTGTATGAGGCAAAGCCATGAGATACAACAATAAAGAGACCGTATCTAATTGCTGTAAAGCTATTTTAGAGAAACATTATTGGTATGAAATTTCTAGCAATTAGCAAAAGTGACGTGGCTGTAGTTTGCATGAGGCGAAGCTATGAGATAAGACAATAAATAGATCGTATCTAATTTTGCTGTTTAACCCTTACGTCAGGTCACGGTTAACAAATGAGAGAAAGAAAAACGATTAGCGAACTAACTGTTTTTTACGATTCGATCGTTATTAATATGCTGTAATTATCTCACATTGGATAAAAGCGTCGAAGCTATTCTGGGGCCTATGTGGATTAAATGTAGCACAAGTGTGAAAAAGACTACTAGCATTTTAGGCTTCAATAGCTATAGAATACTTACTTGTACCTTCTACTTTGTGACATTGATTTCCATAATGCTCTAAAAACCTGCAAATAAAAACAATCTTGGCAGATATTATTATTGAAATATATACTTAACATAGCGTTTATATTGCGTTGACGGTTATGCATAAGGTTTCTATTTTGAGTTTAGTAAACTGGCAAAATAAAAAGGTCCACACTAAAGCTCTCTACTAATATCGAAGTGCCTTATACAGCTTACACGGTTTATGTGTAAACTGAGTTAGCAACAACGACATCATAGTCTACCTGAATTAGCTACTTTATAGACAAATGTCTTTAAATAAAAGATGCATAGATAGTCAATACTTAAATGCAACACTACTCAAAGGTCATGCACTCTGCACAATCAGTACACAGCAGACAAATAAAAATCTAATTTGGATGAAATTAGCACAGGACACCGCACGCATATTCAAAAACATTATAGACAAAAGAAGCAAAATTGTATACATTTTGAAAACAATATCACAAAGGCCTCTTTAAATGCTCTGAGCGTGAGATAAGCGCAGGTTATCACAAGCATGTGTTAGAAACTTTAGAATGTGATATTACATTTTAACAATAACATCACAGCGGCCTAAGAAGGTACCTCGCCGCATAGCCAAACGTACCAAAACCTTGGTTTACTACAAATACATTCATGATAGCCATTTTTACAAATTTATACCATCAGTTATATTTGCCTCAGGCCTATCTTCCCGTCAATGCTATATGTTTTGCAATATTTGAAAAATAGGCAAATTAGATATTATTGAAAAGCACTTACGTTTTACCATTGAAAGATAACATATTGTTGAGCCTTTTCGCATCGGTATGCACTAACAAGTACGTGTTATCTATCCGTTCCAGAAAATATGCATACTTGTCATCGTCAGTAGTATACAAAGCTTTATTGCCGTACAGCTCCACGTCTCTATCGTGGAATCTGTATCAAAACGACAGGAAACAAACATGAACCTGTCTGCTTTGTATCTGTCTGTTTGTACACAATATATATATATATATAGGCCCTAAAAAAGTATCATTAATTTTTTTTGTTTAGCTTTTGCCACATTACAAGCATATAACCAATCGTATAAAGACTACAATGCTACATGCTCATAGAGTAACAGCGGAAACTTTAGTCAATATTTGGGGTCTCAGATTACTTTGAAACACGGGATCTCTTATATTTATATCGTTTTTATTATAATTTAGAAGAATATATATAGTGCTTCACGACGATGCTGCTCGTCGGCCTAGCTGCTCCTTCTGCGCGCCGTAGCCGCTCTATCGCTCATGCCCGTGAGGAAGTCCTGCCCGCCTCCTGGAGCAAAGGTCCGGGTCCATTCAGTCTCTCATAGTTCCAAGCACTGAGGTCGCGTTACCTCTTTGGATCTCCAGGGACAGTCGCTGGGAGAAGAAGGCCCTTGTCCATCGTCACCTGCTGTACACCAGGGAACGACCCTTATAGAAGGGTATCAAAGTCATACCGCCGGGGCGCTTACTGTCGTCTCCTGAAAGCCCAGGTGGTTCCAGGACGCAGAAAATCCCCGCCCTCCGCAGCGATCTTGCAAGTATTTATTGAGGGCAGTGTGTCTTGGGCGCCGGCCCGCTGCGTGAGCGCAAGACAGGCTGTGTGTGGCGAGTCGCCCGACGGGCTCGCTACAAGAGCATCTCTGTGGCTCAACCAAAGCAGCTCTCAATCTAAGGCCAACGCATATCCGGGTGGATTGGTCATCAAGGCGGGTACCCAGTGAGTCAGTGGGTAGTTCATGCAACCAGTCGCTTGCTCCTGAGCGAGCGGCAGCTAGAAGGCGTGCCTTGTCCTGGTCATCACCGCATTCTTCAAGCAGCGAACTAAGCGAAGCTTCGTGGGCCTTCTCGGCCCAGGCACTCTGACAGGCAAGTCTATCGGGACTACGCGATGAAGCTGAAGTCCAGTCGCTATATCGTCACGAGCCGCCTTGACCATTGCCCGAGCCGCCGGCGGGAGCAGGCGCTGAACATTTTCCGACGTAGCATGCATCGAGGCAGCCACGGCCGGGCCCGCCAAGGATCGAGCCGAGGGACGACCAAGGCCGCCCATAGAAGTGGGGAGGGCCGCCTGGCGTACCTCTTGTAGTCGTAAATTTAGACTCAGCACCGTCTGTAGGGCCTCCACCACCTGGTCGTCGAATGGTTGGAAAGGATGGTTCAAATCGCCTGAGCAGTCTATGGACCTTAAAATATGTACGATGCGGCACGCGGAGAACGACGAGCGAAGCAGGTAGAGTCCCTGGTGGGCTCCAACAAGCGGAAGACGTTCCTGCATCAACCACAATCTGTCCATCAAGGGGTCGAGTTATCCCGACAACGCAGAGAGCAGAACCGGTGCGCCAACAAGGCTTATTTCGTAGTCAGCACTCTACACCCCGGTAGCAGCTCGAGCAAGGCACTCAATGAGGGGTCGTCTGGGTCTGTCCCCGTAGCGAACACCTCGCATTTGGCCGTGTTCAGCACCAAACCACTGACTGCCTCGAAAGCAAGAACTCTGCGCATCTCATCGAACACGTCCACCATCGGTCTACCAAGTGTGTTATCTACTAGGTACTAAGCGTTCAATGGCACTTGAACGAAGTTAACCAGCTTACGTATCCCCAGGCTGAATAGGGCCGGTCCCAAGGGGTCCCCCTGTTGTATGCCCGATGCCGAAAACAACGTCACGGCGCCAAACAACAGGACGGATGGCTCTTTGTACGCGTGTTCCACTAAGGTAAAGAGTTCCGGGACTGTATCCCGAACCGCATCAAGGAGGTAACCCCTACGGATGGTGTTGAATGCATTTCGAAAATCAGGAGTGCCGTACCGGGAGGATTTGATTGCAAAATGGCTCTTGCTGCATGTACGGCAGTCTCCGCTCCGCCCTGCATGCCAAATTCCAGCTGGTGCGGTTTAGCTACCTAGGTTTAAACAGGGACTAGAGATACTGCTTACATGGGCGAGTTTTAACATAAACTGGCAATAGGCAGTAGCAGTTAAGTTTCAAAAAGTTGTCGCTTAGGAAGAGACGATGTTCCTCAAGCTAGGTAATGTCTGGGAGTTACTATAACGTCGCATGGTAGCAGATTTTAAAAGCATATAGAAAGCAGAGGGCGATAATTCAGTGCATTTTGTAAACACATTTATTTATCTGGGGGTTACTATAACGTTAAATGATAGTAGTTTTTAAAATAGAAAGCAGACAATACATAAAGGGTCCGCCCTCTTTAAAATTAACGTAGAACCAATAGCAACATTCCATACATCGCTTATATGGGACAAATAAGGAGAAGTAGATTTACAGTTACTTTTTGTAATTGTAGGGGAACTATCTGCGTTGTAGTTTTATCCGTCAATTCATATAACTCTATAATCTAGTGCAAGTGAACGTGTAAATGTTTAGCCTAAAACAGCCCTGGTCCGCACTATTCGCCAAGCAATGCCAAAATTGAGATCGCGTTGCCCCGCTGTACGTTAATGGAAAGTCACTGGAGTGAGCATTGTGCGGCTCTCTTTTCTTCAGTAGTTTCTCAAAATCTTGTCAGTTTGGAGTATTTGTTCATCTTGTTCGTTTCCGTTAGGGTCGCAGCGTGACCAGCTCTAAGTGAACCGAAATCATTGAGGGCGAAAGTGAGTCGATTACGGTGGCGTTTCATATGAGGGTCCGGTCTTGTTCGAAGGGAATAAGAGTCATTCCGTCGAGACGTTTGCCGTCGTTTCTGGTTAGTCCAGTTGGTTTCAACGTGTTTAGACAGCCTGCCGTCTTCAGGTACCCCTGCTCATGTGTTATTAATAGCTGTGACGTGGTCAACGACCTTCACTGAGGGCGCAGAAAAGAGCGTGGTAAGCTTTAGTGCCCACCGGCTCCCCGCGTCGGCATATGTAAGGGTGAACGAGCGGCGTACCGAGTCGGAGACCAACACATATTGTAGTGGCATCATCCATTAGGGTTGCCAATGATGCTCTGGGTAGGGCATATTGCCAATCGCTTACATGTTTTACATAGGTTGTTCTAAGCTGAGCCCTAGTTGAGCCTGTCAGCTTGATCAGTAAGTAAACAAGCGTGTTGATCGGCTAGTAGGACCGACGATTCACTCTGAGATGTGATGTCTATTGGTGAAGCTCCGAGCACCTCAACCAAACTGCTCGTGACTGGATCTTGTATGGAAGTGATTTCAAGCTGGCCAGCTTGGTCAAGGAACTCGCAGACGCTGTCGAAAACCTGATGGGTGGCAGCAACAATCGCAGAGAGTGCTAATAATGCCGCGTCTGATAAGCTAAGTCTCCCCCTTGGTTATTGGCAAGAAAGCCTGTCGTTTGGCGGTACGTCTAGCCTAATCTTGACCGGGTCTAGCCTTGAATGAAACTATAGCAGGGCATGAGGCCTTTACCTGTGTCCCGTTTAACTGCTTGACGTTCAACAGGAAAGTCACTGACTATGTTAGAGGTCCAAACGGCGATACTTGACTTGTCACCAGAAATTCTACTTCCAGGGGACAATATGTAAATTGCCTTGAATAAGGTTAGCAGTGACCCTTTTTCGAAGTTAACGGGCGTATTGCGTTCGGTGGGTTGCCTGCGGAAACGACTTCGAGGGTGCCTATCGTACTGGCGTTAATATCGTCTCTAAGCTTGTTTAACTGTCCCCATGAAACGGAGCTAATTCTTGTAGAACTAGATCGTGTATGTTTAGAATTTACCCAACCCGTGTGTTAGTAGAGCATATTAATAAATAGAATGACTCAGAGAGGAAAAGATGTAGGATAGCAGTGTCCGTTAAGCAGCGCGGGCATTGCCGCTAACCAAGGCTGTCTAAGCCCGCGCTGCTTAACGAACACTGCTATCCTACATTGGCGAACTCGTAACGGTCGCCGGCCAGTCGTGGGGGTGGTGGACACTACAAATGGCGCAGTCGACAGGATCCGCAAGAAAGAAAAGGCAGTGCAACAATGCACACAGGTCTGCCACCCCCACCTCCGGTTCTGCGATCCATGGACCGGCCAACAACACCGTCGAGGAAATGGCACCAGGCACGGAGCCGGAGGAAGACGGCGAGGTGACTACGTCAGGATGGTGACAAAGCTGTTCAACGGAGATGTTCAAGGAACACAAGGGAACCGCCGTTGCCGACGACGAATTAGGCAGCCGTTGCCGGTGAAGACAACGGTAAGTACTTAGCGGCACTGCGGTGACTGGTGGTAACGTGCAAGCTCGACGTTCGAACCCTGGTGTTGAGGAGCCACCTCATTCTGGGGCGACAAGGCCACAGGTTAGAGAAAAGCTCGTCCTCGAAGAGGCCTTGCGGGTCGAACTGGACGGCCGCGCTACACGAGAAGAGATGCGTCACGGATGCCAGATGGATCGTAAGAGGAAACGAGTAGGTGAACGAGGTTCGGGAAGCGAAAGGCCACCGGAAAGAAGCCAAGGCTGTCGGCAGGGCGAGAACGCGGAGCAGGTGGATCGTGCGCGGATGGAAAAGCCACAAGTACGGGACAGGCCCTAACGGCCGCGTTACACGTGGAGAGGTGCGTCACGGAGGCCAGTGTGGATTGCAGGACGACACGAGTTTGTGAGCGAGGGCCGGCGGAACGAAGCGGACCTAGGCTGGCGGCAGGGCGAGAACACGGAACGGATGGATGCCAGGCGTGCGGATGGACAAGGCACGAGTACGGGGCCGAAATGTGCCCGGCAAAACAAGTGAGGAGCCAAAAGTGTGGCAAGTTTGGCCATTTCGGCCGGAAGTGTACGAACGCGGCAGAATGTGCAGGCGATCGGCGTGGAGGAGCAGCCACGCTGGGATCGTTGGGCCAACGGCGAATGCCTGGAGGCGGCGGAGGATGCACATGAGGATCAGCGAGCGCGAGTGGACGAACCGAAGGAGCACGCAGACAAGAGAAGAACGGCAGTCGGAACCAGGTTCGTGCGGTCGTGCCCGGCGACTGGGTCAGTATACGGAGGCCAGCCGCCGCCGGGTGCGCCACATGATGAACATGAAGACGACAGCGCACCGCTCTGAAGGACGTCCACGGCGGGTAAGACGCGCACCAAGCCATTTACGGAGTTCGTGAGTAAAGACGGGATATAATTCAAAACAAGCCTGCGAAGGGGGGGAAAATGTAGGATAGCAGTGTCCGTTAAGCAGCGCGGGCATAGACAGCCTCGGTTAGCGGCAATGCCGAAGCAAGCTAAATCATGGCGCCAATTAGAAGATGCCGCCACCTTACTAGCGAAGACGCGGGAAGTCACTAAATGCGCTGGCAATCTGTGAGTATATAAAGAGGCATGAGAATAAATGAGTTAGTGGTCGTTGGTGCGAGCCAGGCAGAGGACGTGTGTTGTTTGAGCGAGAGAATGGCGAACTCGTAACGGTCGCCGGCCAGTCATGGGGGTGGTGGACACTACAAAAGACTTGTTGTCTAACCCAATGTTCTACTACAAACAGGCATTTAGAAGATATTTGCATCATATTGGAAGGCTGACTCCCGAGAAAATCAGCAATGCGAGCGGAGAGCCGTGGATACGGTATCCTGCACTCTCTGGAACTGTCTCGTTGAAACGCGCACCGGCCGAGCTGGCTGGATACGACCAACAACCTGAGGACGCTTTTCAGAGCACGGTTGGGGACGAAGAAGCACGAAATAAAAGAGCGAAAGTCGGGTTAGTGAGACCCGACAGGTTAAACGAAAAAAAAAGAGAGGAGCAACGAATGTTCCCGTGTCTCAAATTTATTATCTTCTACCTTCGAGCCCGCTAGCGTGGTGCATTGCGTGCGCCTCTCGACCGAAGGAGACACATAGGTGCGCGGGTTCAAGCCCCACCGTTGCACATTTGTATTTATGGGGGTCCGTCTATGAAGTAATGCAAGAAACAGTCCCGTGGACGCTAAATCTTGGCTAAGGGTCAGCTTGAAAAATGATTACCTTATGTAGAAGACATCAAATATGAGACATGAGGAACAGCAAGTCTGTCGGCAGACAACTCATTGCCCGAACGACATAAGAATAGTACAAGTACTTAAAATGTGGCGAGCAAGCAAGACATAATTTAGTGATGTAATATGCCAGAATTTAACCTGAAAATGGTAAAGTTTTTGCTGTCTGACTACCCTAGAAGCATTCCCATTATGTAATGAAATGACGCATTCAAATATTTATCTAATTTGCACAAATCCATGGTACTGCATGGTTGCAGATAGATTTAGCGCTTATTGGCAACTTTACAGCAAGGGTTACATCTCTAGTGACCGACTATTTGCTATAGGGTGCGACGATATGGTTTGTCATACAAAAAACAAACAGGTAGCATATGGGTCATGGTAGGACAATTTGTATAATGAAAATATAGAAACAATATAATAACCTACCCTTTATAGAAGTATTCGTCGACGGTGACATGTACAAAAAGAGTTTTCTTTTGGAGTTCCGAGATCGGCGTGCCGTCCGGTTTAAAATACATTATGGCAGCAAAGTTGACGGTTGTAATTTTATCCTCTAGGCTGGCGTTTGACATGCTGGGTTCAAAGTGGTACGAACGCAATTCCACATATCTTAAATTACCATCGATGTAGGCAGTCTTTCTTCTGCGATATTCGATCCTGCGCAAAGTCCAAGCGATTAGAAACGTATTATATTCTGAGCGACAATTAGGACAGTAATAAATAGATAGTTGAAATGCTCACTAACTGTAATCATGAGACTAATAATACTGCCATTTGTTGTTG
The DNA here is from genome assembly GCA_003439945.1 of Dermanyssus gallinae. Lineage (NCBI taxonomy): Eukaryota > Metazoa > Arthropoda > Arachnida > Mesostigmata > Dermanyssidae > Dermanyssus > Dermanyssus gallinae. Next base: position 211,116 of record QVRM01002203.1, read on the forward strand.
TATTACCGTAGATGTTTAAACACATTGTTATGTAACTCCGAGGTATAAGATTCATAAACCCAAGGACGAGAGCACGTAGTAGTAGGCCGACAAAGTGTCATATTTGTATAGACAAATGTATTAAACATATATATATATATATATATATATATATATATATATATATATATATATTATGTATAAAATAATTCAAAATGATAACTTATTTACAATTTTGTGTTTTAAGTATATACTGCAGACTCTCCTTTATGAACACACGTCATTATTTGAATCGATCGCCTTGTTTGGTCACATATTTCATTAAGCGCTTAATCACTCTATGCACCGATCGAGGCTGGGTTTCTTAAGTTCATAAATGTGATGTTGATGATGTGTGCGTCTTATCCTGGCCTATAAGCTCCCTCACAGATAGTAATCCATTAGGTTGAGATCTGGACTTATTAGGGGACCAGCAAGCGAATCCAGGAACGCTGTTGTTCAGTCCGTAGCCGATCGAGGAAAACTAGTTTCGGTATTTAAGATAATAAGACTGCTAAGATAATAAGACTACAGGCCCCTTAATTTTGCCAGTGTCGTCAGCTGACTATTGACCGGTGCGGTCGGGTTCATTTGTACTCCTGAGCGTAGTGCCTTTCTAGTGAGTAGTTTGGCGCCGTGTGAGGCGTGCTTGGTGTCAAACGATTCGTCTTCGAGCCGTGCACCGCGCCATCCCCGATTTCTCAACTTTCTCTAGGAGTAGGTGAGCACCCCCCCCCCCCCCCGTCGCGAAACGTCCTGACCCGACGGCCAACGACTTCTCCGAATCGGTAGGGCCTGTTACGGTCGTTCAGCAAGCCGACGATTAAGCGGGATCCTTTCATAGGATTAGTCTTCAAACCGTTCCAGAAAGGCCTTATTTGACGGAATGGACAGTGTCAGAATGATCCAACCGCAGCATCAACAGGGACCGGTCAGCAGTGCGACGGGCACTACAAAAACAATAACAACAGATGACACGGTAGCAGCAGTGCCCACAGGGGCTAGAAAACGAACCCTGCCCTACCCGCCGTCCCCGCGTGCGAAGGAACCTCGACTGAAATACCTGAGTTACTGCGCGAGATGTGAAGAGGGTCTACAAGGTACACTATCCGTGTGTTGCTCGAAATGTGCTAGAGTTATTCACGTGGCCTGCAAAACTAATGACGGAGCTGCACTGACAGCTAATCCTTCGTACAAATGGCGGTGTAGAGTTTGCTCAGTACCAACAGCGGACCAATCAATAAACGAGTTAATGAAATGTTTAGATTAATGTGCGCTAGAAAGTGAATCAATGCAACTAGTGGCTTTTCTATTCCATCGCGTGAGAGAGCTTGAAAAGGAAGTGCGAAGCTGGAAGTCCAAGCATAGGCAGCCTGCTCAGCTGACCGAGGAGAGGGAAATTATCGATGTTTCGGTGAAACCGCTCGAGTGCCCTGCGCCGAGCCCGCCGCGGAAAACAGCTCTAGTGGTGGGCGACAAGATCGTGCAACCGCTTGGCCCAGCGCTGAGGCGAATTCTACCGAAGAAGACGCCGCTCGCAATCCGTTCTGCGGCCAAGATGGACATCGACAGTGTTATCATCGAAGCGGAAAAATATATTGATGCAACAAATGGCCCAGTAGCGGTGTTCCTGCAAGCCGGCTACCATGAGTGTATGGAGTTTTAAAGTGACAGATATATCAGTAAAGTTCCCCTCTTCGGTCAGGATTGGAAGGTAGCTAACGACGTTCTGACGAGGAAAGCGGCCCAGGACGGTGCTAAGTCTCAGTTCTCGCCCTCTCAATCTGTCAACGATCGGTCGTCGAGAGTCAGTGCTACAGCTATAAAGGCGAAGTAGCGGAAAAAATCGCCTACAATATAGCGAGAAGAATTAAGCCTTTTTTAGGGGTGAGAATCCTGTCGCCCGAGAAACGCAGGAGTCAAAAGTCTAAGTCCGATTGTCAAACCAACATCGACAGCTGCACGCGAGGCCTCGAACGGCAGACCCTCCCATATCAACCGAGCCCCCACGATCAGGCATCGTTTCCCCAGCCGGGTCAGTTTGTCGAGAACGACTCAACATGGCCAAGCGGATCCAAAGCGGAGCAATCGTCAATGGGATCGAAACAACGACCAAACGACAACGACTTTCAGTGCCCCACGAGCTCCTCCCTTGCCCACGTTAGAATAATTCGTGAAGCAAGTCTTGGCAACGGTGACGACTGGCCCATCGGCATTCAACGCTCACAGCTATCACAGTTTATCCCGATGTCGATCGAGGAGCGCACAACGAGGTCGGGCCTCACACAAAAAGAAACAATAAGAATTGCACAATGGAACTGCGAGGAAGCTTCCTCGCTAGAGCTCCTCGCCCGCGACGCATTGGATGGACTGGACATCCTAGTGCTGACGGAAACCTGGGCGACTGCCCCTTTTGACCTTTCGAGTTTCTATGCAGTGCATTGCCTCGCTGAAGCGCAGAGGGCCAGGGCGGCCAAGTGGGGTTACTTGTCCGACGCGCAGATTCGGAATCTACACTCACTATGGTAGAGAAGCTGGTCAGCGGTCTGGAAGCAAAATCGCTTCTAGCCGGTGCGCCCCTGGTAGTCGCTGGTGACTCCAACGCCCGCCTCGATCAGCCGAATTCGAGCCGCACTATAGCCCTCCGAGATACCCTAGCACAATACGGCTGCTGAATAGTCAATTCCAAGCTATCGCCAACATTTTTGGGGTACTCCGGAAGCTCGGTCATCGACGTGTTTGCCACCAACGTGCCCAAAGAAGTGCTCAGGTATCAGGGAGGAAACAACAAGCTTCGTGAAGGCGCATGCATTCGAGCCCACGTTCCAGTGGCCGTGGACCTCACGGTTCAGGAAGGGTCAACGAGAACGGCCAGGAGACTTGCCCTCCCACGCCGGTTCGATGTGAATATGCTCCTAGAACGTGCTCATGAAGTTCTCCCTGTGCCGAACGTGATAGACACGGAGGTGTATGCGCAGCGCCTACTCGAAGTGCTGCACTCTAGTATACAGCCAGTTCCCTTTTCCAAAAAGCACAGGGCATGATTAGACCACAGCTGTCGGCTTGCTCGCCGAGGTCAGATTACCTTCAGGTTCCTAGCGGAATCGCATCCGGGTTACCATCAGCTGGGCTCGATATTCAGAACAATTTGTAGGAAAACATACGCGACGCAGCGTAGGAGGTACCAGAAGATGCTGGCGAGTCGGCCTTATATCCGACGCAGAGCGTCATCCTTACATATGGCTGGCCCACCGAGGGAGCACCGCGACCTGCCCTATCAGCTCGTCAGTCCTCATTGATCACTTCTCGCAAATGTTCGCTTCACGGGACACCATTCCTCGCGAGGTGCTAAACCTAGTCGCCGTGTGGGGTGAATCGACGACATGGCTACGGGACTCCCTCCAGCGGGCCAGGGCGGCCAAGTGGGGGGTACTTCCGTTTTCTACAATCACAAGCTAGGCGACTTCACGGCGTGTCTAGCGGAAAATAACGTCATAGCCCTACAAGGCTCGACAATGTCCGTAGTTGCAGCATATGTCCGACGCGCAGATTCGGAATCTACACTCACTATGGTAGAGAAGCTGGTCAGCGGTCTGGAAGCAGTATTGCCCCTAGCCGGTGCGCCCCTGGTAGTCGCTGGTGACTTCAACGTCCGCCTCGATCAGCCGAACTCGAGCCGCACCATAGCCCTCCGAGATACCCTAGTACATTACGGCTGCTGGATAGTCAATTCCAAGCTATCGCCAACATTTTTGGGGTACTCCGGAAGCTCGGTCATCGACGTGTTTGCCACCAACGTGCCCAAAGAAATGGTCAGGTATCAGGGAGGAAACAACAAGCTTCGTGAAGGCGCATGCATTCGAGCCCACGTCACAGTGGCCGTGGACCTCACGGTTCAGGAAGGGTCAACGAGAACGGCCAGGCGACTTGCCCTCCCACGCCGGCACAATGTGAATATGCTCCTAGAACGCGCTCATGAAGTTCTTTCTGTGCCGGACGTGATAGACACGGAGGTGTATGCGCAGCGCCTACTCGAAGTGCTGCACTCTATTATACAGCCAGTTCCTTTTTCCAAAAGGCTCAGGGCATGGTTAGACCACAGCTGTCGGCTTGCTTGCCGAAGCCAGATTACCTTCAGGCTCCTAGCGGAATCGCATTCGGGTTGCCATCAGCTGGACTCGATATTCAGAACAATTTGTAGGAAAACATACGCGACGCAGCGTAAGAGGTACAGGAGATGCTGGAGACTCGTCCTATACTCGCCGACGCAGAGCGTCATCCCTACAGATAGCTGGTCCACCGAGGGAGCACCGCGGCCTGCCCTATCAGCTCGTCAGCTCTCATTAATCACTTCTCGGAAATGTTCGCTTCACGGGACACCATTCCTCGCAAGGTGCTAAACCTAGTCGCCGTGTGGGGTGAATCGACGACATGGCTACGGGACTCCCTCCAGCAGGAGTTCACCATCGAGGAGATCCTGCGAGGACTTCGAAGTCTCCGCAGGAATAAAGCCTCCGGCCCCGACAGAGTACGCAATGAGCATCTAAAATGTGTACTCTTTCCCAGAAAAGTGGAGGGATGCAAATCTGCTAGTTATACCTAAGGGTAAGGGGGATCCGGCCCTACCGTCATCTTGGCGGGGCATCGCGAAGAAGAGCGTATGCTATAAGCTACTCTCTTATCTGCTGACATGGAGACTGTGTGACTACCTGGAGGGCGTAGGAGCCATCCTGACCGAGCAGCATGGATTCCGCAGAGATCGCTCGACAGAAACCGCCTGTTTGATTCTGATGTAGGACGTTAAGAGGGCGTTAGCCAGAGCGATGAACCCACTGTATGCAGCCTTCGTCGATTTCAAGACAACATTTGAATCGGCGCCTAGAGACATGGTCTTACGCACGTTGGCAGAGGTCGGAGTGCCAGTTAAAGTGCTCAACCTCCTCGCGGCCATCCTACAAGAGAACAGAATAACCATCGAGGATGGTATCGCCGAACTCGAACCTTTCGCCCAGACAACAGGCCTAGCTCAGGGTGACAACCTGAGCCCTCTGCTGTTCTCTATCCTACTGAAGGGCCTGCCCGCCCAAATAAGAGGCCCTTTCTCAAGAGGGCTCTGGGATTACACATCTCGACCCGAAACCGCCTAGTGTATCTCCTAGCAGACACCCCGCTGTTCACCGAAGATCTGCGACACCGCTTCGATCGCGGATATCGATGATGAATTTTTCGAAACTGGAGCTATGACACGTAACGAATGGAGAGGAGCGTATCGTTACAACCGTCATGTCATAACCCGCTATGCCGTACACGGCTTTCATCATAAACTGTGTAGCGTGCGGGACTTCCACGAACCAGATGACCATTGCAGGTGCTCTAGATGCGAAGCACACTGTGGAAGATACCACGCCGCTTCCTGTGCTCTGGTCCCTTCCCTAGGTAACCTGACTGACCCCATCTTAAAATATTCGCAATGAGCACTTTCTAGTCTGTTTCCATATAGGAGAAAATTGGGTTGTACCCATATAGTCCGTGTAGTATATATCTATATACCGGATGTTTTGTGGGCTCAAACCCAAATGTGACACGACTATACCCAATGATGCAATTGTAGCCGCTGTTGCATACAGTGAAGAGATATATGTATATATTGTGTTTATCATCGTATTTATTTCACTCATATTGAGTATGCATATAACATAAACAATCATACAGATTATACAATCATACAGTCAGCTGCTCGCGGCATGTCATTCGAGAGAGGCAGTGCAGTGATCTCCTCGCAAGGGCCAGGAAGGCAGACGCATGAAACTTCGTACACACCCGAAAGCACAGTCGACAGACGCACTCGGTGTACTCTTCGTGGAAGCTCGTATTCGAACAAACTAGGTGATGATAGCCATGAACTATGTATCTGGTATAGACGTAACGATTGTCACATGCAAGACCAGACCAGAGGTGAGAGGCCCTGAAAATATCCAGGTCTCCGACCTCTCGTCGGACCTGTTCAACTTTATTTTCCCATTCCGAGATAAAGCTCTAGAATGGTACTGTACGCGGCGTTTCGCTTCATGTACATTGTAAAACACCTTTCAAGCAAACCAAAGTTTGCCCGAGTGAGCTGTTCCCATACTCTGTCAAGACCATACATCAGCGCCGGAACAATCTTGAGGTAGAAAAGCGCCACTGCCGTCGGGACGGACAGTCGCCGGACATCGCCTACCTCTCCATAAAGAGAAATTAGGGCTGTGCGCGCTGTCTCGACAATGTAAGCAGTGAAGGTCGTCCCAGTATAATGAAGCCGAAGCCCCAGATACCGGAAAGAGTTAACGAATTCCAAGTATTGGCCGCCGCAACGTATAACGTCTTTAGCAGCGAATCGACCTCCTCTTCTAAATATATATTGTGTTTATACTACCTGGCTGAATAAATGTTTGAACTGAATTTTGCCATGTTGATCCGCCCTTCTATGCCGCAAGTAAGCAATCTACTACTTAGTTTATTTATGGTTTGCTGCAGACTGAAATTCAGCTTATAACAGCTGCAGTGTGTTTTTGTTGTAGCAGTTAAGCAAAATACTCTTACTACCACACTTATCAAAGCTTTTTTGCAGGACGAGAGATACCAATTGTTATTTTATTAGCCAAGTTTTTATTACACACACATATTCATTACTGTAGTTGGTTAAACGGCGGCGCTTGATGTGAATAGTAAACGTCGCATTTCCGCATGCAGAGCGTACATTTGCACGCCAGCTATACTTGGTGAAACCCTCTCCGTGAGAACCGTGCACTCCGGCATGAGAACCGCGCACTACAGATCTAGTGATCAAATGTCGATTCTCCTCACTCAGCCTCTTTCTTAGTTTGTGTAAAGCCAGGTCATATAACCTTTATATCGCGCTCTAAAGATGAGGTCACGTTTAGGTAAAAAAAAAAAAAGGCTCAAGGCTGCGTTCATGGACAGCTTATAACGTTTCAGTATCTATAAAAGAATTAACAGTTTTTACGGGCACGTTCCTCCGAACATCTCACAGCAGGCGTCATTTTTATCAAAAATAGTGCACATAGACAAGTGAAGTTCTGAACATAGTTAGATGAATAGCGTAAGTCAATAGGTCAATAAGTCACCAGTTAAAGGTCCATATCATCCTTTCCAGCCAGCCTCTTGCGTCAATGGAATTTCATACATTTTGTTTTGCTAGAACTCATCTTCAAAAAGTTGCAATCTACGAGGCTCTGTAAAGACACACAAAATCACTGTTGCAAGTGAAATTGACTGCATGAGAGTGCAGTCGTAACATGAACTAACATCGCCAAAAATATACTGTTTTATCTGTCATTCGGCTCATTTGATTTCTGTTCAGAAGACCAGCACAACATGCCTCATGGTAGAAAACATACTTGCAGTATAATTTTGTAAATGGAAACAAGCCGCTCGTCCTATAGAAGACTCCAATGGGAGTATAACAGACAATTGCTGTGGAAATTGGAGGTTTATGAACCCCCAGGGTGTTACAAAAGCACATTTGTAAATGGCTGTGATGTGTGTTGATGGCGTGCACTGTGGCGTCAACGAAGCTAAACAGCTGATCATTGCTTCGTATAAGCTCTGTATTTGGGTGTCATCTTAGACATTTGTGGGTCCCCATATAATAAGCACCTCTTGGTTAAAGTCAGCAAGGTCGCTCAGAACCCAGTCAGGAATCTCCCTCGTCTCATGCTGCTAATGGATGTACTGGACCTTGCTTGTACCCCGTGGTTTAGCCTTCGTGGTTCGTATTTCGGCCAGCCACCAGGCGTTGCAGTTGATTTTTCCCTCTGCGCCCAGAAGAAGGTCTACCACGGCCCTTCCCCCCTGTGGCTGGCTGTGAACGATCACTACATGGGCGTGCTGATTTCTCGGCTGGCCTAAAGCACCTGACAGACGCGCCCCAGGCAGCAGCGATTCCAGGGGGGTGCCCGGGCCCGGTGTAAGGCATCTGACACCACCCTTAAAACATCAAGACTGAGTTGAAGGAGGTTTTGCGCCACCTGGAGTATTACCTTCGCAAATACACGCTGCGGGGAATGCTATCAAGCTGGCCCTTCAGGAGGTCTCTTGGCCTCGGCAAGACCGCGGCACAGCTAAATAGTATGTGGTGGTACGGGCACGGCCACAGTAACAGATAACACATTACATAGAAAGTGGACTAACCGACGCAAAAATGCCCAGACAGGATAAACACGACACTCGGGTAAGCCAACCCCGTGCCCCCGTGCAGTAAGGGAATCATAGACGGTCTAGGTAGGCCTTGCATGAAACTAAGGCTTAAATTTCTAGAGCTTCATCCTTTAACAACAAGTATTTAAATAAAAAAAAAACGTTCCATACATATAAATACGCGACTAAATCTATAAACTGAAGTATAATCGTAAATGCAATATTAAATGCTGTAATTCCAAAAAGGACTAACCTGTATACAAAGGGTCCGAGTTCTTGCACGACAGGTGTCTTCCCGGTTATAAACTCGTCATAATTAGTAAGATTAAATACGTAGAGTGATTGGTAGGAATAAATCGGAAAGTCAAAGTATATCCTATCTAGCGTAGAATCATCGATGAGAGGCCCAGGACGTTGCTTCTGTATCTCTTTGTGGGTCCAAAATAACATGCCGACGTCCACTGTTAGCAAAATTACCGCCAGGACTGCAATTTCGAGCAACACATTAAACAGATGTCCAACTGAGCTATTGTATGTAACTGATATGCGTTTTACCACACCAACAAAGCACACTTTACTTATAGAAAAAGTGTGATTTATTGGATTGAATCACCGTTTGTTAAACTATGCAATGTTATCTTTGAAAGCCATTTTAGATAAAATTAATAAGTATAGGACTTGCGAGAAATGAAAGCTGTTAGGCTAAACAAAGTTCAAGAGAGAAAAAGGCACATTCAATGTATAGTCGGATTAAACGCCTGAACTTCGTATGAAATGTATTCTTAATATAGGTTGTAAGTGATTTCTGTGCAATTAGTCTACTCATGAAATAATTGTTACACTGGACATGGCTCCCCCAGAGGACATATTGGGCTAAACTAGGAATTTGCATTGGTTTTCAAGTTCCGGAAACACAAGAATACAGAGAGTCAGCTAAACAATTTACTAAAAAGTTATTTGCGCATCTTATGGAGTTTCAAATCTAAAAAACAATTATTAACATGAACACTGTTTTACCTTAACCTAAGTCCCATTAAGCCAGGGCCTTATTTAAATAGCCACAATATAGTACACATTTGACCGTCAACAATCTTTCGTCCGACATAATTACCGAAAAGCTCTTGTAAAACAACTCCAGCCTTGGTTCACAGCCGGCTAAAAATAATATACAATGGCTGCACAACACGACAAAATAGCTAACCAAATGAAGATTGACCAAAGTTGTACAATAAACGGGATTTTTCAGTCAAAGTCTAAATAGTGCAACTTTAAAACACTCCTAACTTAAATCAAGCTCAACTGCTGTTGATGGACCACGTCAAACTTTACGACGAACAAAACGCGGGTTATGCCTCAAACCACAAAAATGCGAACTACTTGAGTCAAGATTACGAATATCCGACCCTTCGGTGGCTGGTAACTGCCCTCCTTCCAAACTGTCTCAGGACAAATAAGACCAGCCTCAGCTTGCTAGGCGTGCCACTTTTTGATGACGGAAAGAAAGCTTATATATCTGGTTAGCTGGAGAAGTTTAAATCGTCTTCAAGTCGCATGGGTTCCTTGGGTGCAAACAGGGGATTGATTTAATTAAGGTCCTGCTTCTCGACAGCACAGGTAAACCACCTGCTTCGTGGGACTGACTTAACGAAATATATAAATCTTTAAGGACAATTGAATGCCCACACGTTGAAGTCCCTGTCTTCCTTACTTAGCTTAAGTTTACCAGAGGCAGCTTGCCGGCAAGCCTTCTGCCCGTGGCACAAGCAAGTTAGGCATTCCAGAAGCTGCCTCGGTCGCAGGTCCTGCGGTGATCGCATTCCAAGGACTGTCTCTTTGCATGCACTGGAACACCCCTCCTGAAGACCTAATTTCCCAGACAAGCTGGATCGCTCCGGTAGAAGACATACATTTAGCCAATCTTCTCAATTCAGCAGAAAATGAGGTGAACAAAGCACGGCAGTGATCTCGTTGGAACCTTGTTAGAAAACTCTGTTGTCAGAATCTGCGTTGGTCTTCTCTATTCGAGGAACACGAGTGGAGCTGTGGGGAGAGAAGGGATCACCCCTAGGTCAACATGGCTTATCCTGCGTCTGCAACTTAGGCGTAGGACGAGACGCCGCTTTGAATGTTACTCTAGCCCGTGTTTTAAGGTCTTCTGACTGTTCTTGTCTTCTTGAATCTGCAGGCTGGTATACAGACGACCCTTGTCGACCTGACGCGATGCTCCTAACAATATTTGATGTTGGGAAGACTCTCGTCTGGGACGCTACCGTGACCGACTCTTTAGCACCTTCAATGGTCAGTCACGGCGATGCCCTGGCTGGTTACACTGTTTCGCAGGCGGAGAGAAACAAATGTTGGAAGTAGGCATCTATCGAAGATCTATAGAGTTTCGACCGTTTGCTTTTGAGACCTTAGAGAGGCCAGGTAAAACTACTGAGGTTACTAAGAAATGCAAATGCCTAAGATTGGCCACAGGGGACCTAAGCGCAGGTGAAATTTGCCGGCAAAGGCCGTCATTGAATATTCAACGTGGTAACGCCGCACCTTGTCTAGGTGGTCGACACCAGGCTTGTCACGTCTTTATAAATGAGGGGCCTTGTCGACAACCTGTGCATACCAATGGGGTGCCAGGACGTAGTCTGGATACACATGGTTTTTGGATAGGGCCCTTTCTGCAATCAATTTACGATTTTGTATGCACCGTACAACGTTGGAAACGATGAACTTAAAAAATCACACCATAATATACTATGTCCCTAAAATCCTTAAAGAGCATTAATGGAGCTTGATGAATCCGGTTTAAACGTTCATACTTCACACTTCTAGCAACTGAATGATAATGAAAAAATATAGCCATATTGTGAGGTTGAAACCGCTTATGCTTGGTTGCACTGTAAAGTTTACGTACTGATCATAACTATCTGCGTAGCATGTAAGTGCATAGTTGTAGCTGAACTGGGGCTGCCGAACGCAGGAAGTGGTAGTACCGACTGGTCTCATACGATTTCGTCGTTTTTTCACGTTGAGGTTAGATAGTATAAAAATGAGACGCGCTTTTTTTGAAAGCATGGACGCATGAAGTGTGTTTGGCCTTTCTATTTACAAACGAAGCTTTTTCGGGAACACATAGCTACTTGACGCGCTAATACTTCGTAGTCGTAGCACGTTGATTAGAAAGTCAGTAAGTTTCATTTATTGAAAAATTAACGTGTTTTACTGCTGGGTGAAAATACTCAAACTTGACAACTGTATAAACATCATATATTATGTTTTGTATTCGTGGTAGTGGCTTACACCTATATTATTTTTTTTAAATCTTACGTCATAGTAAGCAATTACGCAAGTCGAAGCCTCGAAAAACCTTAGTGTGGTTTAACGAATATACGATTATTAGGGCGGAAAAAACTCTAGAAGTTAAGGTTTTTATTTAGTTATCTAGAACCTGGTCAATTATGTGTTGCACGACTGAGGCGCCGGCCAGATTATAGCAGATGCTACAGCGTTGGAATAAGCGCGCATTGTTGATGTGCGTAAGTCATCGGTTCAGCTAGTAAAATTAGTCCGTTTCAGCGCTTTGCTTAAAAAAGCGAAAAGCAAAATACGGTTGAAAAGAGTTTTACCAGGACATTAAACATCCTAGCTACTCTTAGCTATTGCCTCTGCTTTCAACTAAATTACCTCCTAGGACCATCCATGCTTAATATGGCTCATGCAAATTTCATGTTAGAGTGAAATTAGTGTGAGTGGAAGACAGTTCGTAGCCGCGTCTAATCAGTAACATGTTAAGAAGAAGTAAACACATAACTTTTTTTTAACTCAGCAGGTTAAACTGATTTTTATTACACTAATTAATATATGCAAAACTAATATATTTGTAAAACGTCACCAAACACCTTTTTTAAATTTTCGCTCCTTTATTGTTTTTGATTTTATCCGATCACAGTTCTTTAATATTAGGTTGATCTACAAGTCCGTCCGAATTGTTCACCCATTTTTGAGAACACATGTCGTGGTGGAGAGTCACTCCTTCTCACTCAGGCCGGTCTCGGTCGTTTACGTCGAAGTCGCCGTTCCTAAATCGGACAAACCACTTTTGAACTGACCTATCTGTTACTGCCTCTCCGCCATACACTTTACACATATTAGTCTAGTCACGACTTGGGTGGTATTCTTTCCTTTCCGAAAATAAAATAGCATTAAATGACGAAAATGCAAAATTAAATCTGCCATCTTTACTCGAGCGTCAGAGTTCGCGTAAGTTAGATATTCGAACGAATCTAGCCCGGTGGCGTGGTACATTTGCATGCGCCTCGCGACTGGAGACACACATAAATGCGCGGGTTCGAACCCCGCCGTTGTACATTTGTATGTATGGACGTCCGTCTATGAAGCAATGTAAAAAGTAGTCCCATGGACGTTAAACCTTGGCTGCTTGGGGTAGTATTTTTTTTAGATATTCGAACGAATTCCACGGTATAATACAACACAGGTCTGCTCTTACCGCCATATAAACAAATAACCCTTTTCCAACAGCTTTCACCCTCCCCCGGGGCAGCGCAGTACGCCGCATGCAACTTTCCGAATGGATTTATGGATCAACCCAATAATTTAAATTAGGTAGGCATAGGTACATATACACTTACAAATCTCACTAAGCTATACTTAACTTACTCTGAGTTTATTGCTGATTGCGGACATTTTGTTGAAGATTATTCTGTCTAGCCCAAACAGTGACTCACTTAACTTTCGTTGTATATACCAGAAAGGTGCCTTTTTGATTTGATAAAATCGATCTTAAGTTGTTGCTGACAAGATGCAAATGCTCCAGGTCCTTCCACAGGCTTATAGGAATGTATGATGAAGTTAAAGGAGAAGGCCCCTCCCAGTCAGTGGATGTTATTATCTATCTGGCGACAATATCTGCTATTGCTTTCCCTGCCATCGTGTAAGAGGAGGCTTACCGCGCCACCCCGACTGCAGGTTGCAATTTTATAGGCGACTGTGTCGGGTTCTCTTAATATGCCAAACATGCACATGTCCACTGTCATCTACCATTGACCGAGGCCAGCTACGCGCGAACCCCAAGCTACCTGCTGCAGAGGATTAAGTTGACCCCCGTCATACTGTGCGATATTTACGGATATGTTCAGACGGGAACGCGGGCGCATGCCGTGACTAGATGTTTTCTAGGTAGAATCTCACAGCGTACGTTTGTAACTAGCTGGGTGGCGGCTGCCCTCCAGGCCGGTCTTGTGAGACATTAATTCACGTATGTCCATGTCTTCGGCGGGTCCAGGCTTCGATATGCGAAGGGGCTTCCGATCGTTTGACTTGAGCTAGTGACGCAGTCCGGCAAGCCAATGTTGCTCAAAGTGCGTGGAGCTGGAGAATAATCGCCGGCAGCGATTTTGTCGCCCGGAGTCACCTTAATAAAACCCAGCAGAACTTACCTGCTCGGGACGCATCCACAGACTAAGGAGAGAGTTGAAGCATGCGCGGTTGCCCCTGACCAGCTGCGTCTCGCCGGGTAGGCGGTGGAGGCACTTGGCTCCCGGCAGTCAGGAACCACAGACGCGCTTCCGCGTCGCTCATCGGGCTCTGCGCGACAATTACGGGTGCCAAAACGCACAGAACACACCTAGCACGGAGGTCACAAGGAGCAAAGTCATCCGTTTACGGCGACAGTTTTTCACAGACAAAGATTTGACTTGACAGCATCTACAGCGCCCCATTATGTGGAGACCTGGTCTTCGCGCAGCCCAGCGGTTAGCTCTGACGTCCTCCTGGTTCTTGAAGGCGGAACCTTGACTTTGCTTGCGGAAGATCGGAGATTTAAAACTGAACGCACGCCCGCAAGCCGCCTTTCGGGAGTGTGCCGTACCCCTCGCCAGAAACAACCGCAAGCGCTAGACCCGCAGGCTTGTATATGATCTACACCAATGGTACGACGAGCTTCACATGTTTGTCAACTAAGGTCTTCACCGCGTCGATGACGCAGTAGCTGGAGGGAACGTTCTAATAACATGTTGCGAATCGCCGGTGTTTGCACTTGCCGGCCGCCGATAGTTGGTAGAGTTCCCCGATGCCTTGTCCCAGAAAGTAGCTGATAAAGACTACTAGCTTATATGGAGGGAGACGACACGATTAGAACGTACCCGAAGAGCTCGAAATAGAAGTCAAGAGGAGTGGCGGACGGAGGATTTACTAAAAGATGAGATGTAACCGGGGCCCTTGCAGGATCTTGACGCACCCCCGTCCTGAAACAAACCTACATCTCATAAGAGACTTCATCCTCACACAAGAAACTAAGCGTCGCTAGTTCGGCCTTTGCGTAATGCATTTTCCAAAACCCCAAAAAAATGCTACGTTCAATAGCTTCTTGATATCACCCTAGTTTTGCACTAGCACACAAAATGATTGGCAAAAGGAAGTATATATATATAGAGAAATATTTCCATTATTTCGCGCCCTAAAATAAAGAATACAGAACAGTGAATTTAAGGCATACAGATATCGGACTAAGTAAAATGCTTGTTTACTTAGCCTTTCGCTCACCCTCTACTATGACACTTCCATTTGTTCAAATCACGTTCGCTCTACTGTATTTTTAATATTATCCTTTCTGTGAATTTCCCGTACCCAATTGAAGATACAATAAGCAACAAAACGCATAGAATAGGCTCTCCTCAGTGCCGGGTACGCTAAAAACAAATAGACTTCCCACGGCGCCCCTCCATAAAACTGGTATGCATTTCTATCAGTTCTCCTCCATGAACCTTTGGAACCAACGCATTATGATATTTACATTCGGTACAATGTGGAAGAGACGGTATTAAGCAACAGATGGACTTAGCTTTTTCGAACATATAAAATAGAAGTCTTCCGTTTCCTTCAAAAATAACATTTGATAGAGATGCAAGAAGACTTTTTCTTCGGCAGCGTTAATTAAGTATAATCATAGAAATCTTACAGGTAACCGCTGCGTAGATAGTGTGAAGCAGGTCAGGGGCATTAGCCCGTCTCGTTTATTAGTAAGTTAAAGAAAATTAATTATTTCAGTCAGGCATTTTTCTTACGACGTGGTGCGCTTTGTATATATATATACATATATATATATTTATATATGATAACTCTTATCAACCGTAAGCTCTCGTCTATGTCGCTGTTGCCCCGAATTACCGGCGTTGCAGCGAGATATCGTCGAAGCGCGAGATGAAACATCGGAGTAACCATCGTTGGTACTACCTCCAGATGTATAGCGCGACTACTTGCGTAGGTGAACAACGCAACGTAGCACTTGATGTCAACGCCATTCATTTTAACAAAAAAGGAGCCACTTAAGTCCAGGCTAGACGTATAAAACGGCGTTATCATCTCGGCTCTCTGCGGTGGAAGCGGCGCGCTTTCCTCGTCGGCAGCAGGTCCGTGAAGGCGTCTACAGGTTGCTATACTTGCTCAATATGGCCTTGATGTCCTGACGGCCCCGCGTGATCCAGAATCGTCGTCTAAGCATAGACAGTACAGTCGCCACACAGAAATGTGCGTTAACGCGGTAAGTCTTGACTATCTGAAGATGCGCGAGACGCGACTCAACAGGTATAACGACTGGATGTTTTTCACCATTCGTTAGACGTCGTGCTTGAGTTAATCTGGTCCTTACGCGAAAAAACATCATCATCAAAAATAGTCGATAGTACGACAGTTTCGACCTTGTTGACACGCGATGTCCGGCCAGTACACATGCAACCTCATCCCCCAAGTACTCCTGTTGACACCAGCGGAGCAGTAGGAGCCCTGCAGAGCGATCGACGGTAGCAGAATTTTGTTGAAAGCGGCGGAATTTTTTGTTAACGAACGCAATGACGTAGCTTACGACACGAACAGCCTTGTCAAGGCTGCTGAATTTGTTGAGGTCGAGAATAGTTGTGTTTATGGTCTGAGCGACCCGGACGGCGATGACTTTAACATCATCTAACACCGGGTCCAAAGACGGGTCGCTGAAATCGGACTTGCATGCTGGAGAGGTGACGCCGCTATCGCTAAGCCAAATCGGACTCGACCACCATTCCTTATTGTCTCGGAGACTATCAGCAGTGAGACTTCAAGTCGCAAAATTTGCGAAGTTTTGCGTCCCGGGGACGAAATACTACTCGGAGGGGGCTGAATGTTCCTGTACTTCGGTAACCCCGTTGGCCGCAAACATCCTCCAGCGATTGGCATTTGCTGCTGTTACCCAGTGGTAGGTGACCATCGAGTTGGTGTAGAGTGCGACGCGAGCAAAGTGGAGGGCCAACTTGTCGTTAAGAAATTGGCGAAGTCGTGAGGCCACGAGGGCAGCCATCAACTCCAGCCTGGGCAGAGTCTGTCTTATTAGAGAAGCCAAACGCGACTTTGCGATCAGGCGAACCACGTCGGCTGAGCCGTCGATGTACAACGTCCGAATGTAAGCAGCGGCAGAATATGCCTTTTCAGATGCATCAGCGAAAACTTGGCACTTCCGGCACTAGTCCTCAGGCTGCACCCCATGCCACGCGACCCGTCTGATGGGAACGAATTATTCTGTCATTTAGGCCCTTCCATAGGAACCGGAATAACCTCATGTCTACAGACACGAGCTCAATCTGCATATATCAGCCTGTAAGTCGTGAACATCTTTGGCATATCCGTTGCGGGGGAAGGCCATAAGCTTATCGTTATGTTTTTGGTTATTATCAGGGTCACGCCTCAGCTTTATGAGCGTAGTTTTAGGTCGTCGCAACGCGGTTTTCTTGCTATTGGCTGTTCGCGATGCTATCCTTGTTCGGAATAGTTACCGTATAGCGGCCGTCCTAATTCTGTATTTTTGCTTCGAAAAACCTTTGCGCGGTCTCTTCTTTCTTGGTTAACGGGTTTCTATATATGGCTCTATTCCTTGTCAAGCGACTACAGTTTTTCGATGTCGCTAACAGACGCGGCCAGGGTGCAGGCATTTACTCGCGTTTCCACGGGGCCACTAATAAGCCAATTAAGTCGTGAACGCTTGGCAAATACAGCCCGGAAAACAGCGGCACCGTCCCTTCTCGGTAAACAACCCTAAATAACTAATTCATACCAACGAGTATGCACGGTGGTTCGGGGTCGCGCTCGAGCAGGCAGCGATCAGCAAGCTGGTGGTTCTTGCCAAAGCAGAGCCTCGCGCAGTTCATAAGATGACGGAATTCGAGAATCACGCGTACATCAAGAAACTCATGTACGACCATCTAAATCGTTTGGCTGTCATTTGTGCTTGAAGACGCAGCCGGTGCTGAAAGGAGTCGACCACCCTCTCATCCCCACCGAATCCTTGGATAGATACTCAAGTCTTCTGCTGTGGCCGAACGCTACACATCTGCACTGCCAGTTTCGACGATGCGAATGTTACCAAGCTACCCATATTCAGAGACAAGCAGATCAATTTTCTGTCCTCGGAGTTTATGAGATACGCGGAAGCCATGCGGATAATAGTGCCTGCCAATAGGCCGCAGTCCGCCAAAACCGCGACTGGGACCTTTCAGCAACCTCTTTGTGCATAGACGATAAATGCCAAGACTTGCAACCTCACACTCTGTGGTCTGCGCGGAAGCACCTATAGCAGCGTTTGTTTTCAGCAAAGATTTTACGCCGGTTGTTCATACTGAGGGGCGCTGTACAGCAGGAAATTGAACAATCAGGAGATTTGCAGAAGAAGCAATCTCAATGTGCTCGCTGTTCTTGATGTGTGAGGTGACTGATGCTGCTGTTGTTGATTGTACCTGCTGTGGCTTCTGCGTTGCTCGTTGTTGTTGATGCTGTTGGCCATCAACACTGTTGACCATAGTTCGTTTGAAGTCTGATTTCCTCTTCGTGTTGTGTCGCTGACTGCTGCGTTCCCTTCAGAGCATCTGGGGTCAGAAGGAGTGCCATGTACTCCTTATGGTCAGCGAACCGCCAAAGGAACGCCAATAACTTATCGACATTTTCAACAGCGGCAGCCTGAACACTGGTCTGATGGCTATTAATGGAGTCGTCCATACCTTCTACATTATCTGTGGACCGGCCGTTTCGGTGGCGTTCACTGCAGCCGAATAATAGGTCAAAACGAATGGCAGCACGTAATACAGGCCGAAATGCAAATGCAAACATCTCAATCAGCAGCTAACGTCTCAATCTTCGCGGTCACAATATTGAGCAGCTAGCGTAATCCACAAACATCGCTCGGGATTGTCACCACACGACGAATGTTCGTTATGTGGTGAAACTGTCGTTCACGAACAACGTCGACCCGACCACAGTTCTCCCTCAGCTATTGATATTGGCGACAGTGTTAACTGTTGTTACAAATTTTGAGCGAAGCCACAAGCTCCTTCAGTTCGCCTGTCAGGTGTTTCAAAAGGCATATTAGCTTGTTTGTTGGAGTTGCGTCAGACCGGCGAGCAATCCAATTTTCAAATTCGCCAATGAACAAGTGATATTTTAGTACATTGCCACTAAAGATCTCAGTCGTCAAGCCGAATTGAAATTAGTCTTGCTTTGGGAGCTGCCAACGCAGCCGGATTCACCGGCGGCAACGAAGTAGAAGGCACTCCTGTGCTGCAGCCACCAACCAGCCGAGTCAAGATGGCGAGTGTCACTTTACTTGACACTGTAAGCTTCTTCCTCCTCTAGCATTACATCAGATAACATTCTATTCACGTATTCGTTGTTGACGTTGTTTACACCAAGTTTAAACCCTCCCGAAACGTTCCTTGGCTTCACTCACATAGCCTACAGGGCGCAACAGATCAACTAAATGAATTCGAGAATTAAGTCGTAGCGGTCGGCTTAGCATGTGTAGACGCTAAAACAAGTTGTCCCAGATTATATATCGTGTGTATAACAGTCCAGTGTATAACATCGGTTGGTGTTTTGTGAGGTTAATTTTGATTAATCAATAACAATTGATGCGACGGAGGCAAATAGTGAAATCTAGCGCCCTGGTTGGTCTGTAAGCAAAAAATGGTTTATTTTCGCACTGAGCGGTATGCCCGTTTCCCAAAACGATTGATCGAAAGGCAAAACACGACTATAGGGCAACTTAAAAACTGTCAACATGAAGATAGCTACCTTGACACGGGCAGCTAACTTTGAATATCTTTCCCTGGCGTACATTCAGGATACTGCTGAAGCCATGACTACGGGCGGTGTTTATTACGGTAAGGCGGGAGAAAGTAACGGGACAACAGGAAGAACGGCATAGGTTTGAGCCAAGGGTACGGTACCCGCCAAATGCAACCCTTAAGGAAAAAAGATTGCAGGATAGCAGCGGAGAGTGGAGCTAGGGAGGGCGTCTAATTTGATTTGAAAGTTGACCATAGGCAACCTTGCGGATCACGAAAGATGTTAAAAAGATTAAAAAATAAATTAAAGGAGGAGAAGAGGTTAGAAGAAACGAACACCTTTTGATTTGGTAAAGGAAACATAATATGTAAAGAGGTGACGAGAGTGAACGTGAAAGACTTGGTCATGTTGAACTTGACGGGATATTTAGGGTTATAGGGGTGTGCAAGGCACCGTCCGTACAGCAGAGGAATGCAAAGCACTGTACAGTAATGTGGATTAACAGAGGCGGTTGCAAGTAGTGGTGGGGTGAGAATAATGTGTCATGAAGACATGAACAATCATCAGTTAGACGGGAAAATGCTAAAAAAATACGTTTCGTCAGGGTGATCGAAAGTCGTGTTTGGATATATATATATATATATATATATATATATATATTATGATTAAAGGGAAAATATGGACATGGACAAAAAATTTGTTAAAGAGAGAACATGGTTATAGATAAGGATAGGCGGGGAATGGCTACTATTAAATTAAAAGTGGATAGACAAGCAGATGTGACCGCATAAAATAAATGGAACTAAAGCTGTACAGGCGTCGATAACGATTATTTTAGAAATAGGCCCATAACTATTACACTAATTAGATATCGCTTCTTTATGCAAATTGTGAGAAAAGTTATTTGATAACATGGAACTGGGGGCGGTACGTTGATGAGAGAAAAATATTTATTAGAATTCCTTTCATGTTATTTCCAGATGAAATGATGGTTTTAGAAAATGATGTAGGGGAAGTTCAGGAATGCTTGATGTGGGGAGGCAGCAGATATATATATATATATATATATATATATATAATCTGCACAACACATATAGCACTTTCCTTTTAAGCTCATTAAAATATTTAAATATTAAGGCAGGCATTTATTGTACTTGTAAAAGGTCCAGACGTTCAAAGAAGAAGGCCACAGAGGAGAACAGATGTCGCGAGCGAGTAAAGACAGATAGCCAACGTGGACCATCCGACAATGTTGCATTGCTTTAATAGGTACAGGAGTCTGTCTCTGTCTGACGGTAAATTCGCCTAAAAGCATCCGCAATAAACATGCAGCTACATTTATTAATTATAGTTCCCGATAATAGCAAGCATTGCTTAGAATATGATCAAAATAGTCGTTTAACTTCCTGAGAAGTAGATGAGGACTTACTAGTTAGTGATATGCTATAGTTAGACATATGCCAACTTAAGCATTAAGGGGACCGCAATCCTTTTATTGGCCCACCTATGAGCATTGTATGCACTAAATAAGCCCGTTTCTTTAAACGAGGCCTCATAGCACATGTGCAGGCTAATCCAGCTGGGAGTTGCAACGCGAGAAGTACACAAAAGTCCGATCCGCTGGAGAACCTGATATTAGCACGACAACATCTTGGCTGTACACATGCATTTACTCTCCACATTTTCATTCTAATTACTTTGTAACCACGAACGAATCCATTATCAATTTGAAAACAAAAATGATTTTACGAGTAAGCAGACCTCTGAAATTCTCTGAGTATTTGCATTTTGCGATTCAACGCTGTATGACCGAGTTATCATCCAAGCTTGACGTTAGGTCAAGTTTATTTATTGAACCAATCACTCTTATTCGAATAAAAAACAATCCATGGTTATTCACATCGGCATAGCAAATAGACATTTTAAAGTTTACTGTCACTCTTTAATTTTCGGCAGCCCGATTAAGATTAAAAAAACATTTCTAGACGCACTGAAGCAAGAAAGGAACGGCGGATGCCAAACTGGACCCCTCTGAGACTGCATGTAAAAGGCCACGCTTCTGCCTGTGACAGTTGCACAACCTCAAAATGGAATGACCGACCGTTAGTATTCAGTTAACTCGTAGGGTCGATCGAAGCCAAATAGTACGGAAGGATTTAAATTCTCATTTTCGTTACACGTGTCAAACGTACAAATACGTTTGACACGTGTAACGAAAATGAGAATATTGTCCCGGAAATCGCCGTAGTCAGAGTGCTAAGAACGGGCCGGAAATTGAGATGCAGGCAAACCCAAGAGTTGAAAATTACCCAGGCCACGAGAGTGTTCCGGCAGTACCCCAGATATTTTAAAACTGTTCATTTAAATGATAGTAATTGCCTTAAATCGGCAGCCTGACAAAGACCCGAGTCTATGTTTTGTTTCAAAGGGGCATGTTGACTTATTTGTATTCTCAGTATGCTAGAGTGTGCCGAGTCGACTATAGAAACCGCTTATGGGCCTTTGCGGAGCAACAGATTTCTCTCAGAGACCAAAGACGGGTTCTCTAACCCAGGGTTAGCCCAGTTCATTAATGTGTCCCGAATAGGTGCTGCTTTTCCTCCTTGGGTCTCGAGCGACAGCCTCTAACGGAAAATTCTTTCGAGTTTTAAGTCGAAAAGTTGAGGCTTCTACCGAAGAGCTGAATTCGCTTGAATGTTAGGAAGCCTCTGCAGCTCCTATAGTTTCAAACGCTAACGGACAAACTTTGTGCGGATAATCAACGCTAGTGCATTTGTTTACCTCAGATAACCTGGAGTCATGACCTGCTCGGTCCGCACCTCCACCGACCATCGAAGAGGCTAATGAGTCTGTTATAGTTGGGTCTCAAACGAACACGCAGCTACGCTTAAAAGTGTCAGCGTTAGACCGTCAGGTCTTTTTCATCATCCCTGGACAGACCCGGGGGTTCCAGAACACACAGACAGCCGATAGATCTCAGTAAGCGGCTAAATGTGTTATAGGGAGAGCCCGTACGGTAGGCCGCAAGGGACCACCAGTCCTCTACAGTGTGCCCCGCGTCATCAGGTTCGCCTGTGGCGCAGAGAACATGTCATGCCCTGTGAATACTTGCAAGTAATATGTAAGTGTTCCCTTGAGCTTATACCAAGTTTTGAGGTAATTAATTAAGCTTCTTGTCTAGGCTCCTCTGGTATCCCCAGCGCCCCATGGACCACATGCGTGCCCATGGATCCAGGAAGTGTTTCCGTCCACCTTGGGCTGGCTTCTTTCTTTGGCAAGTATGTCCCAAGAAATACGGCAGACGAGCGCCAACAGGACGTCCATCGAGACTGTCCGATACGCTCACGTGACCCGGATGGCCATCGCTCTTTGGGAGCTTCGTATCATGTACCGTGCCTTTGCGGCCCGCAGCGCCATACCAGCCCATATGGGCGTGGCACACAGAGCAATGTCCTCCGCCACGGCCGCTAAAAGCAGCCGCTTGACGTGCGTCGCGCCCCCCTCGCGAGTAAGGATGCGTGCAAGGTTGGTGGAGACCCTTGTGACCTTCTGGATGATTCTCTGGATGTGTGGCAGGCGGGTCAAGCCTGTGTCCAGCGTTACTCCTAGGTACCTTGCCTCCCGTTTGATAGTCAACCGGTGCCCTGCAAGTTCTAAGGATGCTTGCCTAGTGCGACGGCGGCCGATTGGGTAAATCGCCTAGGCCTTCCGAGGGGCCAGCTCCAGGTAGTTGTCGGTCATCCACTTCTCTATTCTGAAAAGAGCCGTGTTTGCTTGCGCCTCAAGCACCGCCTCCGTTCGCGCGGTGACCACCAGCGCCAGATCATCGGCGTAGGCGATTTTTCCCACCGAGTCGGGCATGTCGTCTAACAGCAGGACTCCGTCGTATGCCATATTCCACAAAAATTGGCCCTAGCACAGAGTCCTGCGGAATGCCCGCCGTGACATGGTGGACCTCACCATTGGCCGAAAGCGAAAGCGCGTCCAGATACGTGAAAATAATCCGTCACATGTAGGGGGATATGCCTCTCTGTTCAAGCGTGTCCATTATTACTAGCCAACTCGCTGTATTAAACGCGTTTTGCGCGTCAAGTAGGGCGAGTAGAACATAACTGCGACTTTTAAGTGTCCGTTGCTGTTCTGTGTTAACTACCGACAGCATCGACGGTCGATCGGTTGTTGCGAAAGCCGTATTGGTTGTCCGACAGAGCGGCTTTCAACTTGATCTTTACGTTTAGGCGTCTTACCTGCACATTCTCGAAAAATTTGTTTATTGTGTTGAGTAGACATATCGGGCGATGGGTCGAAGATGATCGCGCTGCTGCGTTCGGTTTGTGTGTCCGTTTTTAGCGCTGTGAGTGGTTGTAGGGTTATGGGTTTAAAGTATTTGGCGTGAACGTTAATAAAGAACTTCATTCTTGGCGAATTCTCTTCTAAGCGACCGTGTCGCGTCTTCTGACCGGCCTTGCATATTCTTCAGATGGGGCAGAATTTTATCACGAACTTGAAGGTGTGCTTAGTTTCTGTCTAAGATGACTGGTTGTCTTGCAACAGCACATTTTGTGCTCCTATGTCGGGCAAAAACACCAGTGTCACAAATTGTAGTAATTTCACTCTCACTCCGAGAGAGAGACAGAGACCATGTTCTATTGGAAAAAATATTTGCTTTAACGAGCTCTACAATGTATGCATCGCTTTAAAAACCTTTCAGTTACCCCTCTGCCAAAGGGTGTGTAAATATATGTGACTATTGTAAAAATGTAACATCTTGAAATGCCATGTTATTGTGAAATAACCAATACGTATGAAAATATATATGACAGCACAATACCTAAATACCAAGCACTTTTATTCTGTCAGATGACCAGTATGACTTCTGGCGGGGCCAGTCAGCGATGCACCTCCAAAAGACTTGCGGAGGGCGGACCAGACGACTATGAAGTCTGAAGATCGGGTCGTTAATTTTCCTCATCCTTATCGATGTGATGGCTAAGGACTCCGTCCTTGGCCCGGTTTTATGCAACGTGGACGGGGTCTTCTCGCTGGATCTCCCAGATGATGTGGAGACCAGCGCGAACGCCAACGATCTTGCCCTCCTCGTCGCAGCTCAACGTGAGATAACACTGGAATTAAATTATTGAGAGACATCCTGAGATTGTCTGAAAAAAAAGCTATCTGATAGGTTTTCAGGTTATTGGCTAAAGTAGCGCATCGGCAATTGACTGCCATTGAGTGTAGCTGCCAAGTCAGGTCTAGTACCGAGGCGACTTAAGACACTCATGTCCTCTACGGATGAGATTCCTCCCAAGATTGCCGCGTGAGACGGCTGACCTGGCTTAGATATCACCGAGTGACAAACCTTGCATTCCAGAAAACTGACGCAATATGTTGATTGTCGAAACTTAGAATTACCTTAGTAGACAGTGCCTATGCAAACGTTCAGAAAAGGGGTGCTGCATGACGCTGGCTAGCTTATTCTATATTTTATACTCAATTGATGATTTACATTTTGAATTCTTGCTCTGAAGGACGTTAGTATGGAATATATCTGAGACAGGAATGCAAGCCAAAATGCCAGCTATAAGAGGTCCTTGGCAGCTTCTACGCTGTTGATTCACTGGAAAGTTGCACTTTTGCAACTTGATATCTTACAACCAAGTAAGCCCACATATCAGAGCTCTTCCTATGCACAAATAATTATACTTCTATTTAGATTTGATGGCCATTGCTTAGACATGATATTTCTAGTCTAAATGAATTAACCCTTTATATAGTTTGTGAGGGCTACTTACTGAGCTCCAACTAGAACTACTATAACGAGGACTTAGTTGTGTCATGAGTCAGACTCACATACTACCTTTAAGATCTCTGGCCGACACTGTCCCATCTATCGTTCTGAAGATGCGCAAAGGAAAACTCGTATTTTGGACCTGGCGTTTAGTATTAAACGGACCAGTGTCTAGCATATTCTAGATTTTTTACATACGTATATTTAGTAGGTAGATGAATGTTTGTCCAAGTGCAAATTTTGCAGTTGCGTATATATGTATGCACAGACTTCGTGAATGTATATATATATATATATAAATGCCGTGCATTTTCCCTTTGCATTCTATATATGTATTTGGAACAAGAAATCATTTTTAATGCACCATCTAATTACGCTAAAAAGAAAAACACAATCGGATAAAAAACGTCGTTTTTTTTAACGGAACTGTAAGACGTAGCTTGCGTAGTGCAAGGTAACGGCACAAACGAACGCTTAAAAAGAGCATTCCCTTAGAAACTTATATAGCATATGGTGATTAAATATGTGTGATTAAATATGTGTGATTATATATGTGTGATTAAATATGTGTGATTAAATATGTGTGATTATATATGTGTGATTAAATATGTGTGAATAAATATGTGTGATTGTTAGTACAGTATGTAATAAGAGTATATAGCGCAAGTCATCCGCGTTTGCCGCACGAGGAAGTCAAAGGCTGTCCGTATGTCTTGCATACTCGTATGCCTTGCTGTGGCGATCTCAATTACTGAATATTCGACCTGCAGCTTGACGTAGTAAGCAGATACATGTTGGCGCCAAAATTGCGCATGATTGATGCTGGTTTGCTTGTTCCGGTGCCGCTAGTTTATTGATCTGGTAAGCTCCCAATATAGCGAATCCTTGAGGTTGCAGCACGTCTATTTTTGCCTGAAAATATATGAAACCTTAGTCATTAGCGATTTTTGCAGTGTATCACTGACTCAAGCCCAAAATAAAACAGGAAAATAAACGTAGCATAATAAGATTTAGTACTTCGCTAGGTTTGCTCATCAAATATTTAGAATCCAGTCTAAACGCATTCCCCCCGGGAACAGGATAGCGCAATAGACCCTGCTCGAAATAACGAAAACAAGCTAACGGCTACTTCAAAATTACCATTAACCTGGGAACCGGAGCTCCTCTGATGCTGTCCGGAACCTCCCTAAAGTCGGCGACACGCAGCGACTCTGCACGTATCAAACGGTTCCTCTGATATATATGGGACAACCTCAGTTTTCCACCCTACTGGAGCCGGCCGAGCTGTGCACTTCACATCTACGGTCATAGTTCAAATGGCTACTCAATATACATCATCCCGAACGTTTCTACCGACGTTTTTAAATAGTTTTTAAAGGACTTGACTACATCGATGATAGAAAAGAAATCTCCGCCGAGTCGTAATTGGCACTTTCTAAAGACCCAAATTATCAGTGAGGCGCCACCACCAGTGACGAAATTAGCTTATGGAGAACGATTTAGGCAGAAAAGATTCACTCCGTCGGAGCTTAATTTGAGTGGGCTTCTCACTAGCGTACTCCAATACGCAGCTTAAATAATAGACGAATATAAGCGCCATAACATAGAAATCGAGCTGTACTGATCTACAAGTTCTTTAGAAGCGTGCTGCTTTTGTCGAAGCCCACATTTTTGGTTAGAATGGTCTTCACCGCGTACAGCATGGCAGTAGCATCACACTGCTATGACAGTGTGATGCTACAAAATGCGCAATATCTAAGATGCGCCAACAGAAATCCACCGCCGGCGTTTACTGTTGGCGCATCTTAGATACTATAAGACATCTTAGATGTATAACAAATGCATCAACAGATATCAACAACTGTGCGAGGATTCTAAAAAATTGTAATTGTTATATAGATTTAATGTATTGCCAGGCTAATTAAACACAGAATGGCACGCTATTGCACAACACAATTTGAGACAATATTGTTGCCTTGCATCTGTAGATAAGCCTTTCGAACAGAAATCAACCTGCCCAGTGAAATAGACACAAATTTAACAGATCCACTTATTGTGCATGACTTTAAAAGAACTACGTCGACCCGAGCAAGATGGCTTAGTGGCAAAAGCCTTTGCCTTGCATTCGGGAGGTCTGGGTTCGAGACCCAGACCGGCCACTCCTAAATTGGTTTTCATGGTTCCCAATTTAAACAAGGTGAATGCCGGAGTGGATTAAAAATCGACTATGATAAAAAACAAAACGGGGAGCACAGATGTCTCAATAAAAAGAGATGGCGCATTACCATACAACAGCACATGTTATGCTCCTATGTCGGGCAAAAACATTAGTCTCACATTGTAGTAATTTCACTTTCACTTCGAAACAAGACTTCTCAGAGACCATATTTCATTAGAAATTTTTTTTTGCTTTAACGAGCCTTACAATTTCTTATATATCTTCCGAAAACTTTTTGTCACACCCTGTATATTATACTTTAGAGTCCTCAGTGCATGTATATGTATATTCTTGTTATATATTCTGTGTGAGAAGGGAGTGAGTTGTGGCGGCAGGTGGTTGTTAAGTGAGAGGTAATATCACTAAGAAAGACGGCTTGACCGTATGAACTTCTGTCGTGTAGTGGAACTATGTAAGCAATAAAAAAGAATAAGCAATGGTGAACCTGCGCAACTTGACTGCTTTCCTTTAACGGTCCCGTGGCAACAGAGCAAATGGCAAGTCAACAACGTCGATCACACACCCACAGTTAATAAATTGCTTATTATACAACGGGCAATACATGGACATATAAGGAGGGCTGACGAGACACATAGCAGCCATAAAAGTTTTGGTGCATATAGATACATATATAGGGCGCAAAACATAAGCACTGATCGCAATATAAAAGTTTGTGTCCTGCCAGTCTCGCATGACACACAGAATTATTTATCATTACAATGGTATTACAATGTGACATAAGCCCTTGCAAACACGGCCCAGCGAAGAGTAGGCTAAAATGAATTTTGTTTGTATGCAAGCATATCTTTATGATTCTAGATAAAGCCACAACTCAACCGCATCTGTGGACATCTACAGAATAATTAGTACGGTACTTGGGAGCAGGTACCACCTTCCGATCCCTAGGCACAGTCTTACCTGGACTGATTTTTAATCATGCTATTGCAGCATATTCCCCACTTAAGCAACGTAACAAAGTAAGCTAGTTATAACCGGAGATGTTTACGCCGTTATGAATACATAGGCTTGTTGCCAATCTTCGAAGATCACACCCATCATACCTAACTATTGATCAAGGAATGAGGTTAACCGCCTTGGGAGGGCTCTGCAGCAAACGGTCAGATACGGAACCTTTGTATGGAGCTCACGCCTGGCACTCTGACATTGATTTACATGGGGCCAGGAACAAAAATGCATAATGCATTTTTGTTCCTGGCCCTTTAATCTGGATAGTGTGAAAACCTGGTGATTCCCTAACCTACGTGACCGGAATATTTGTGGTATTACTTCAGTGACTCTGACACTCTAGCAACTGCATCAAATTGTCTGCTCCAAGCTCAATCGGTCAAACTACGTTGTATAAGAAAACATGTTTGCCGTACGTGTTTCACTCAGATAATTTGTCTAAATCTAATAACTAAATCATACAACATATTTCATTTCATTTTCGAGATATTAACACAATCAAGTATTATCTGGCACTTTGCAGTTTTTCCTACATCTGCGCTTAGAGTGTGTACTTATCTAGTAGCAAGGGTAAAATACATATAATATTGTAACATCTCCAGAAAGTGGAAGCCACACGCGCTGAAGTAAGTATTCACGCAAGACACGCGGAATGAAAATGACTGAAGTATACAAATTCAAAGCATATATGCGAAATTTTAAGTCGTCCACCCTATGCCGTGATAAACCCGACCTATTTTCAGAACACTTCTACATTTTATAAATACCCGGCATTGCCATTTCTTAGAACTTCGGAAGTCTCCCAACTTAAAATCTAACAAAAATCGTAACGCACAACACTAATGGTGCCAGATTACCCTAGTAAAACGTAAGTTACCGTGTAAATTAGTTAGACTCAAAGAAAAGTTTTCCCCAAAATGTAAAAAGCAAAACTTTTTTTTTATCATAATCGACGATAAGAAAGGCCAGTTCATGAGTTACTAGAATAAAGTCGGGAACTTCGACCATACCCAAGAAGGGGGCGTTTTAATGCGAATATTAACAAGCTCAATATGCAAGGTAGATAATTGCTAAAATTATAATTAACAAAAAGAAATAATTACTATATGCATCTGAACTTAACTTTATATAAGGAGTCTTCTAATTTCGACGTGGCCGAATGGAAACTACATTCGGCCACGTCGAACATAAACTTTCCTATTTCATTATTAGTGATTTTCTATCGCATTTCGTCCTCTTAAGTGAAAATCCCAATTAATACAGCGTAAGTACTGGCATATCCTTAAGGGTGAAGTTAATACTGCACGCTTAAGTTTGTACTACCTCCGGCTTAGACCCGACATTCGAACGCAAGGTTGTTGCGCATACCATAAAGTAGCATCTAACATTATCTGAACTGGTCCGATAATTAAGTCGTAGAACATAAGCAGCACTTCCAAACCTGTCGATAATACAAAATGGGCACTTCACTGAGCTTGAATGCGCATTTGACTGTATCAGATATGCAAACATGACCCTGCGAGATTACAAAGCTAATCAAATTATTGTCATACATTTAGTTGTTGTAATCGGTGTCTCCGTAAAGATGCGTCTTCATAATGTGTGCTTTTTCTGATCTTAAATATTCTCTTCATTTTGCACTTCTTCCTCGACATCTTCCGGGCAGCTGTCATTCGACTTGTCTGCAATCACAAAGGAAATATTATATATATATATATATATATATGTCTACCCAGGAAATGCTAAGCATTTAGTCCGTGTATAATTGAACTGATGTTACTTTAAATATACATATATTTATCTATGCATAAGTCTTCGGTTCAACCAGGTACATTTAGTTTCGGCGTCTTGCTTTATGAAAGAAAGCGCTCAGCAAAAAATATAGTGCTGCTGCAAAAGGCAATATTAAATTATGGATGAAAGGATTTTACCAGGACATTTAACATCCTAGCTACGTTTAGCTTCATCTCTACTCTCAATAAATTGACGCCTATTGGTATTGTGGAATCACTAAAAGCCCTATCATTGCTTTGTATGACTCATGTAGCTCTCTTGTTAGAATAAAGTCAGTGTAAGTTATGGGTACTTAATAGTTCCGTCTAGGCAAGCATCAACGAATTTTCAGAAGAGGTAAGCGTATTACTTTTTAACTCAGAAAATTAAACCGTCTTCTGCCACACCAGTAAATAAATGCAGAATTAGTATATTTGTAAGTAATAAACGCCACAAAGTCGTTTCTTAAGCAACGGAAATAAATAAAACACACCGTTTTCCTCTTGCTCAGCAATAGCTGTTTCATGCTGATTGAGAGATCGGTCAGCCGGGGAAGACATGTGCGACTGGACGAGTTCCGATGCTGGTTCACTCTTCTGCTCAGGCGAGGCGGACCTTGATGAGACAGTCGACCACGAATTGCTTCCTGCAGCAGAAGGAATCTCGTCGGAACTCACCTCACTGCTAGAGGATGAGTCTTGCTCTTCAATTTGCTTTTGAATTTTTGCAAGGACCCAGTCGGGTATAGTCACGCCGAGGTCATCAAGGTCGCCTTTATGTATTTTAAAATAGACAGGTAATCCAGCCGGCAGCCTGGCCCTCAAAGCGCGGCGTCTCTGCTCACGGCGCAGATCCTCCTCCGGTTCAGATGACAATTCCTTAATGATTTAAACCAGATGGATCACAAGTATATAGTTATGTTTACAGATATACCACATGTTTAAGCTACAGTTAATTACTTTGCTTGATTGTTGTGGTCATTCCGTTTTTCACGATGTCTATCTAATCTGAACAGTGATAAAAGTGATTCGGAAATTCTAACTAGAAATCTTATCTAAGATAAAATGTCAATTTTACAGCAAACACGCACATACTTAGATTAATTATTTAATTGTAATGAATTAGTGTAGTTGTTTAATTGAAATGTAATAGTGTAAAAAAGAACTGAAAACGTTTACGGCCTTATTTATTGTTGCGTTAAAAAGCTATGTAAAGGGGTGCGCCTTTACTAGCGGGCTTACGTCGGTCGGAATGTCGTCGGGGGTATGGGGTTTTCGATCGTCCTCGAACTCCCAAAACCTCATATTCCCCTGGAGGAGGACACTTGCGCCGAAGAGGAGGGCGGCGGCGACGAGGCTAAGGCTGCAGGCGAGCGCCATCCAGCCCGAAAATATAGGCCATGCCCGCACGGCGGCAACCATCTTTTCCTTGTCACCTGGTAGTCTAGACTGCAAAGCAATACGACGGATCTATGATTATGATTCCGTATGATAAATCAGATACAGCAATCAGTGCAGCAATTCTAGCTGCTATGGGACTTGTCTTTCAGCTATAATGGCACACTTTAATTACTTACAACATGAAACAAATATAGCACTAATAAGAGCTGTTTGTTGCCATCGGTAATCATCGGCCAACTTAAACCTCAAAGAGTACTTACAATTTCCCGCCAGAATATCGGAAAGATCGTCGCAGACTTTCTCTTCGGCAGGGTGACATGTATGTTTAGCTGAGTTCGCAACTTCGTATCCACTACCAATCCGGATGGCTAAAAATATGAGAAAAGATAGTATAACACTTGAGTTCACTGAAGCGTCCTTAAAGTTATACGAAGATACTTGTTTTACAATCTCAGTAACGTGCAAAAGCATCTAAAATTATATATATATATATATATATATATATATATATATATATATATATATATATATATATATATATATGTTTTTGCTTTGTTTTTTTACATCTTAACTATTGCATTGGCTTAGATACAGAATCCAAGGGGTTAGAGATGCTCAGGTTAACCTAATGGTTTCAAAGCAAAAGAGGCACCTTTTCCAGAAGACATCCCGCAGTTGTCCGTTCGCGCATAGTAAACTCTTTGGTTCAACTATAGGGGTGCATCCAACGGGCCATATACACATTCCACATGCAGCCAATGTGTATCGATACGCTATGCTTATTGCTGCGCTTGTCAAAGATGATCATTTTGGGCACACAAGCAACTAGCCCATTACTGCATTACGCAAATGAACAGTCCATAGCGGTAATCTTCTTCTACCGCCACAAGTCATGTCTTACTAAAGTTCAGCAGCAATTTTGACTAGCCAACAACATATCTGAGCATATCCGTACACAAATATGCGCATTGCATTGTCAGTTGTGGCCCGCAATCAATATGCAACATCTTGGGTAAATAGGAAACAGCTGCGTCTTTTCTGGAACGCATGTGGTCGACTCTCTCACCATGCCGTCCTTCTCACTGGTACTTAGCGTTTTGCATGTGATAATTATATTAGTTTTCAATTTAAGAAACCACTTTATAAAACAGAGTGATTTGACCTACACAATGTACTTGTGTCCTATGCTATGACTACAGCGTCGGTCGTAAATAGCAGGACGACATTGGCCGGTTTGCTGTCAGACTAAAGGTGATTTCTAATTCTAGTATGAACATTTTTGCGGTTGAAACTAAGTGTACATGTGATAGGGAGCAAATCATCACTCAAGTTCAAGTATTATACAACGTCAGTTAAACAGGAAGCTACCTTACGGCCAACTAAGATGAAAAACGTGCAAGCACACGGGCTTGTCTTACTTTTTGTAGATGTCTAATCGCAAGTGCACTAAACCTGCCATATTGCTAAACATACATATTTAGTCAACCGTAATTGAGGCATTGAGCCTGACATACATCGCTCCGTACGTGATCTGGGTGCTTAATCGCCGCATATCTTACTTTCAGTATCTCGTATTATGTTCATAGCCAACACTTTTAGTAAACCAGATGTTTAGGCGTCTGATTTAAAAATATCGACACGTGTGTGTTAGACGAGTGATTCTTGTTGGCTGCTAGCGGCTTATCCTTTAACCCACAGGCATGCACACTTTTTGCTTCGAAGCCATTGCTGTAGAGAACAAGAAATTACGTACTTCCTACCGGAATACTTAGAAAGAGACGGTGCTTTTGGGCGTACCATGCTACCCGAGAAAACCGCTTGGAATGCTCCGTTTTTGTTCAGGTCATCTCAATTCACCTCGCTAGTCAATTATTTACTATGTGAATTATGCCTGACGAAGGATGCTGACCTCTCACACATCACTCAATCCGCTTAATCTTTGTTCAAATTGGCACTACTCGGGTTTGCGTGAGATTAGGCCTTATCACATATTTCGATGTGTCAATTGGGCACTCCCAACCACTGCCAGCCCTGCAGTTGTGTCATCAATGTTTATTGCGGAAGAGAACATACTTGAGACTCCGGCCCGAACCAGATTAACATTTGCGCTAGACTCGGCTACGACGCTCGCATTAGCCCACACTGAGACTTCTCCACCTGAAGAATCTTTTTCTCAAGCAAGTTGAACGCTAGCACTCGATGACGCTCGCCTGTTCAGACTTATTATTGTCATCGAAGACAAAGCAAAAATCTAGGCGCGGACTGCAAAACGGTCGTTTCGCTTTTGTCCAACGTTCGTGGCGGCCACCGCGGCCTGTAGTGCACACGTAGCTCAGAGCAGCGCGTCCGACGCGACGACAAGCCTACGAGCTTACGAATTTGTACCCAGACGACCGATGATGCTTTGATGGCATGACCCTAATTGCTTTCGACAATGGGAACGCGCTGGTAGGGATTTGACTGTAACCCACTCCTTAGCTCCTTCAATGGTCATGTCGAAAATAATTGGTTAGGCCTGGCAACGGAGAAAAGAATAAGCAAAGTATGTGAGGACCGTACTTTGACTACCAGAGTGTGAGCACACGTTTTCGAGAGTATCCCTACGGTTTCCGCCAAGGTTACCGCCCAGTTAATAACATAACTGTTTATAAAAAAAAAAAAAAAATATATATATATATATATATATATTTAGCGTATTAACAGCACTGTGTGTGTTGTCACTGTGGTATGAAAGTCACATCAAAAAATAGTGCAAGAGCACATTAAATATCCACTAAAGGTACTGTATAAATGTGACTACTGCACATAATATCTCGCTGACTGATTTTTATTGGGTCAAATCAGTTATAATAGTAGTGCCTCGACGCAGGTTCAAAGGGTTTAACACCCCGTCACATGTTTGACACCCAATCGAATGGTCTTAGGCGCCAACTCTCGTTGATTTGCAAATACATGTTTTTGTGGGCGCATGGCCACATATTGCCATCACTACTACGTGTACCCTAGCAAGCATGCCAATACAGTTGTTAAGTTCGTTTTCATCCACTTTTTCTCATGTTGCAATAAAGTGTGTTCCACTTTATGTACCATCTCTGTTGCTTTTTACACACTACTTACAGCGTGAACATCAATATAGAAGCTGTCCTTATTCTTGCTTGGCTTAAAACCGAAGCTGGAATAAAGTGCCGGATCTCCGTACAAGAAGTGTGGGAAACTGAGTACCACGGGCACTACAAAAGGATGTCCCGCATCGTCATGTAATCCATAACTGTAATACGGACTCGCGTCGAATGTTCCGTTCATGTTGGTTGGCCGAGAGCTTCTGCATCTGTGTAGAAAATAGAATGACGTCGATTAATACTGCTGAAAGTGGAAATTTCTTGCTTACCATAAGAATAAAGTTGCTTTTAGTCTATTTTCTCGTCCGGGTGTACTAATTAGATTGCGAGTTTAAACTGGATAATTTGTATCTAAAAATTCTAAATAGAAAATGCTTCTGTAAACAAAAATTGAGGTAATAGCTCGACAATAAAAGATAGTCTTCTATTGAGTTATGATGTCTATAACGTAAACAAGAAAAAAAACAAGCAAAGCATTTCTGCGAAGAAGACTGCGATTATTAGATGGAAAGCCTAATATGTACACCAACATAGCAGAACAAAGCAGCATATAGAACCCCCCACAAAAGTGTTTATGTGTGGTCAAAAATAAAACACTAGTTTTTCAAAATAGAGCGCACGTTTGTAGCGTTGAGTTGAACATATCTGGGCCTCCAACAAAACGGGCGATTGGCTCGTAATCCATATTATATTGCTCTTGAAGATGTAGCATCCAAGGTACGCAGAGCGTAGGCTCGTATACTTTTACAGTTGCTGGTGGCTGACTAAATGCCGGCAAAATCCCGATACCTGCAACAAGAGTACTCAACTTTCGCATTTGCTCTTCATCTGGCAGGGATGCCTAAAGAGATTAGTGATGTCCAAGAGATCTAGTTTACCTAAACAGCGAGTACTATCAAAATGGATGTATTTTTTGTATCTTGATGAAGAGAGCAAGTAAAGTTGCCAAAATCGATTATACACTGGTAGATTGCACTTAAAAATATGGTCTTCAAGCAGCTTTCAAACATTATGAGCTGCGAAGACTTGCTTACCTATGCTCTTCTCTTCGTCCTACACAAAATACATCTACAATATCCAAGAGGTATTTTAAAGTGAAACTTGGTAAAATCATGCAAATCTCTCTACAATGATTATATGGTAAATGTGCTCATGGCGGTTCTATATTCCAAACTGTGGAGGGACTAAACTACTTACTTTTGCCGGGTAACTCGCTGCAGGAGAGCGTATAGCCTGTCAGATGTCTGTAAATAATAAAACAACAAAAATGTTAACACAAAGATTTTAAACTATACATACATACATACATACTGCAGGTGAGGGGCGCTGTCTTTAAATTAAAATACAAATTTAGTTTATTGTTATTTTATGATAAAGCTGGGAGCTTAAAGAAAGCGAGGTGTTGCATCCCTTTTTTTAGACGCTGTTGTAGACCCGCATAGGACCCGCAGAGTCGACACCGAACAAATTTCAAGATTCCCGCTATTCATAGGAACCGTTATTTGGTCCTAGAACTGCACTTAATCAACTGATATGGTCTTGGTGCAGACTCGTAAGACGAGAGCGGCCAGGGGTATTGAAGGATTTTGTCCAAACATTATGTAAAGTAATTTCGCCTCGGGCTTTGAGTAGCTCTGATGGATCTGCTCAAATTATTATGTTGCACATAAAAAAAATGGTAAATAAAAGTTAGGTTTCAAGGTTAGTTGATTTACTCGTTTAGAGACCTAGTGCGATATTTTACTGAAGATCATAAAGGAGCTTTTGCCCAAGAACAGAACCTTGCGCAATAGTATGCGGAGGGATTTAAATGTCAATACAAAAAAAACACCGCCCAAGAGATGCATTTCCTTCTCTGATGCAAGAGTATTTCGTCATGATAACTCAATTAATAGTATGAATGCGCGACAGGCGAGGATATTTGTTAAAATACATATAATGATACCATAGCAATAATATAAAACTATATACGAAGCCGGCGGCACGTTGTTATGTATGACATACTACACAGCTAGCGCATCTGATTCAAAAGATATTCCACAAGGAATATATATATATATATATATATATATATATAGGCGTACGGTCGATTTGATCATTCGTCTAACATGCACTGATCTTATTGCTATAGTCAACTGGTCGGGCTTTCATAGCATTTAAGCAGCAGTGGTGCCATGTTGCAAGAAGTACATCAGCTTTCCTGGCTGCATGTCTATGACGCACCTGTTTCCGATTCTGCATTTAAAACGCCAGCCTTAATACGGGCCAAGTTGGCCATTTTACATGACATTTCTTTCACTATAGCAGAGTAGACAGCTGTTTTGAGCGCTCGGACGAGTGATGCATAATCTTTATCCGCTTTTCCCCGCACATTATGTTAACGCATGAAATAAGGTCCGAAGCAGTATGTAACAGCTATTCGTGTAGCCACAATTGATCTCAATAACACAGCTTTTTACACACGGGTTGAGCATCCTTGAATGTCGTTTCCATGGCAAAGACTGTTTTTCTTAAAATGCCAATTTTCTGGACGCTTAAAAACGTACTTCATGTTGCGTTATACAAGAAGAAAAGTGAGAAATCTTGAAGAGATTTTTGAAAATAAAATACAACAACGACTGCACAGTTATTTGGAGAAAATCGGGTATTTATCTCTGATTTCTCCTATTATGAGTTCGCCTAAGCCGCTCCACGGTTGCAGCCTTGGCTCAATTTATGTGGTCGATTCTCTTGAACCCAAAACTGTCCGCTTGGGGTTTATTTTACGTTGTGGGCTTATAACTATCCAAGTCATTAATTTTTCCTTCAGGTGTAAGCACACTTGGATGTGAGACGTTCACATTGGATTGGTTTAAATCCGGCCTAGTAAGATGGTCCCGGGCCTTCAGGGCTGACAAAAATAAAACAGACAGCAGGGTGTGGACATTGGGACTCCGCAAAGATCGGTTCTTAGTCATCTTATGTTTGTTATCATACTTGACGCTATTTAATTGAAGAACAGACAAGACAGTCACGGTAAAACAATTCTACGCCGGCAATACGATGATTCCTTTTCGTATTAACCCGCCAGACGTTCAATGTGGCATTGATAACTCCGTTATCCAGATCGAAAATAATAACTACTTTCAACCACTTAGTTTAGTAGTAAATACTAGTAAAACAGTTATCGTGCTGTTTTGTGCAGCAAGGAGACCGTTAAGCCTGTTTAACTTATTCTAGGTTAGGGAAATGTGGTAGATCACTCTTATGTGGCAAAAGTCTAATTCTGCATAGGAGTCTATGATGGCATTTGGATGTGTATGTTACTCATGGGCTCTACGGGTTGTCTAAAACGAGCCGTCGGCTAGTTCCGGAAGAGGCTACAATGCCTTTAGCCCAAAACCGTGCGAGGCCGCTATAATTTAGGTGCTCAGCACCCGTAAGAAATTGAGCTCACAGGATCTACACTGTCAGTCAGCTGCTTGCAGTCTGGATAGTCACTACCTAACACACCAAGCTGCTACACGTCTTTAAAGTCCTTCATTTAAACACGTGAGCGTATATCACACTCTACGAGTATGAAATTTGATTATACCAGATGTAAATTAAAATTGGTCCATATTGGTACGTAGACTCAATAAAATGTTCTATTGAGAAAACGTATGCGCGCCATATGTTCTGGTCAATGTATATTTGTCTTGTCCGTTGACTTGTGACGCATATGCTTACTTAGAGCAGCGGAGTTGCATTTTTGAAAATAAAGCTATAGAGGCGGAAGAGCATTTCCAGTTGTGTCAGGAGCTTCAAGGCGACACCATAACCATGAGTCATAACTCTTAGAGAATTTCGAG
This sequence comes from Dermanyssus gallinae, assembly GCA_003439945.1. NCBI lineage: Eukaryota > Metazoa > Arthropoda > Arachnida > Mesostigmata > Dermanyssidae > Dermanyssus > Dermanyssus gallinae. The sequence continues at coordinate 249,524 of QVRM01002203.1, forward strand.
CTTCAAGGAGTACGGAGGAATCCAGGCTTAGTCGGTTTGCATAGTCTAACAACGTATATTTCGTGAAAAGGGAACCGCATCGGATAAAACTTTAAATACTAAGATAATTATATTTACGGACAATGAGTGAAATACACGTGCGTATGTACTCATAAAATACGCTTGTGGTATATAGTCATTATTTAAAGTAATAAAATAATAACAACGTCCTGTTCAATTCCAAAAATAAATATGCCATACAATTGAAAAGACTCTTGAAGTGCTATAAAATGACTGTATTACTTACGTCTCGGCCGTGGTGATAATCTGGTTAACAGACCCGGGCTTAGTGGAAACTGTGAACAGCGGCCCCTGGGAATCGTTTAAGCTTGCAAGAAATGCAAACATTTTGAAGTTGTTCAACAAAGTAGCGTCCTTATCAGCGGACAGGAATTTCTCACTGAAACTGAATTTACTTTAACGTAGTTTGTACTACCAGAGAGATAGTATTTGAGACCAGAGTACCTATGCAACTGAAAACATAAGCCATCTGGTATTCTTTCCCATGTCTAGCAAAAACCACAAGTGAATTTAAACGTCTTACAGCGAAATAATGTTTGCTAGTCCAGAATGTTCGATTAATATTTACAACATTACATTGCTTAGATGGTCATAATATCTCTAGTCACTAGTTATTATACGTACTTATGCCATAAGCACAGCAGTAATATACTTCTGATTCCATAAGCAAATGCATCAATTTCTGGCTTGGCGCAAGTCGATTTCCAAGAATGTATTGCAATGATACACATTACTGCTAGGACATTTTGACATAAATCCTATTTGATAAAAAAGAAAAGTTCGTAGTCGATCGTTGGGTGATAGACTAACTGAATGATGCATTACATCTAAATATGTATATCCAAGTGGTCAATTTAGTAATCAGTAATCTAGAGCCATTTATGCCGCCAGGATGACCTCGATATGGCCAGATCATGCTACATGCATAAAGAGGAATCACACGTTAGCAGAGGCTAAAAGCCGAGTGTAAAATTGCAAAATGCAGGTAACTCTATAAGTATGGTTTTTGAGGTTAAATGTGCTTACCCTTTATAAAAGTAGCTCGAAATTGTGACGTTAAAGAAAAGGCTTTTCCACTCGGTGCGCGCTCTTTTCTTCACAGTTGCCTTCATTTGGTGACTTTTCTTCGTGTACTTGTTGACTGAGTTCTTCGGAAGCGTGGCCAGTAAGTTGACCGTGGTGAACACGTCGTTTAAAGTACCGTTTGACATTTTAGCCACAAAGGTAAACGTCGTAATTTCTCTAAAGGACATGTGCTCTCCGGACCAATTCAGAAATCGTTTGGTATCCATCCTAGGAATAAAGCACATTTCTTTAGTTACAACACTGTAGGTCATTAGAAAGAATGGGCTTATTGTTGGAAGTTACTTTTGTTGGAAGACGTGTAAGAATCGATATAGGTATATCGAGAGATGTCGACAACATCTCGAGAACCATATGTCAATTCGGCTTTTGACTTCCAGAAGAAGCCGAACGTGCTCCTACTCAGCGGATGGTTGACGGAGTGCTAGCAACAGTTGGGTTGATGTGGCATTTCACAAGTGGAGGCCCTAAATGGATTTAGATGGTATCACACCCCAGAACCGTTCACCTTCGCCCTTCGCCAACGATATTTTTGGCGGAGCACTCGGCGAGGGATTCACGATTGGGCACGATCCAGAAAGGCACCGACACGCTCTCATCTAAGTTAAATGTTAGCATTACAAGAATGACCTGCCCCCTGTATTGTATATTGCACACGGCTCGGGCATAAAATTGTATGGATTTCAGAAGCCACTAGATTGTTTGTCGCCAGACAGTGAATCCGCTGTCAGAGTGCAGTTCTCCCCCTCTCTTACAAAAATAACTTTTTTGTTCAATAAATCAAAATAACCTTGTGTCAAAATACAATACAAAAAAGTTTACAAATAGATCAATAAATTAGGCAATCAGCGTACTATTAGTAGAATACATGAAAACGAGTGTGCACAAATTTTGTTAAGCCCTTAGACTATTAGATTGTTTAAGTGTCATTAACAGACAATGTGGAGATTGAAAACACTTCCTGCGGGAAATCCGGAAGCCCAACAACTGACGCAAGAAACACTTCCACAGCCGTAGGGTTGCCACGCTGAACCACGATCGATATGCGCTCTAACAGGTATTCACTAGCGCTGGGGTCCTGAGTTGCAGCGATGACTCTCTGTTCCAGTTCCTTAGTGATTATGGAGTTAAACGGTGATAATGATGACGGCAATAATTATTCAGGTATACACACGCACATGGTGCACGTATAGTTAGTGCGCATTAAAGTTAGCAGCAGAGTTTCACGCTAGTCGACTTCTCGAGTCTCGATGGTTGCTAAGCTTGCGGATGTCTATGGATTTCTACACTAAATTCTAAATTTAGAGGTACTTTACAAGAGCCACACATGAACACGTGCGCACTGGTGAGATCTTAAACAAAAGCTGTACATTAATCATATATCATTATTAGCTTGTAAAATGCGACTTAAAGGTAAAAACGTCAACAAAAAATGTAGACTTCTCAAATGCCTTTCCGAAGACAGACAGCTCTACTCGTTGTTTTCCAGATGCTTAGGAAACTTCCAAATTTCAAAATAAAACCAATAGCACAAAAATATTGCAGTGGCACGAAATAGTGTGATAGAGACGGGAACAGGATAGCTTGTAACCTTAAAATTCAACAACGGGCTCAGCAACGCCATGTTTTGCGGCGTTGGACAGCAACACCGAAGTAAACTGCTGAGAATACTCATCCCGGCGAAGTGCGAATGCCTAGAAGCACAAATGTTAGAACCATTCATGAATATGAATGATAAAATAAGCTGCAGACCAACCGAAATACGTAGGGTCCAAGTTCAGTGAACGCCGGTGTAGATACGTTGCCGCGTACCAAATCGTGATAATTAGTAAGGTTAAATACATAGAGATGCTGGTACGACGGGACTGGAGGACTGGCAAAAACTCTGGCCAGCGTTGAACCCTTCTCAAACGGCGGAGGCACGAAATGCTTCAGTTCCAAGATCATGATTACCCACAGACCCATGGCCAGCACGAGTAACAGAGTGCCCAACGCTGAAAATTGAGAAAATGATGAATAATTGTTATTTGCTAAAAGTGCTAATGAAACAGAGCTAGGCTTAAAACTAGTCTGGAAAATAAAAATGTATCATGTTGAATTTGTAAGGCAAATATAACAAGCCATCGTTATGTTTTATTACTTATGTTTTTGGTTAGGCTCTTGTTAAAAAGTCAATCACATTTGCCCTTTTATAGCAAGCATTTGAATGTTCAACAACGTACTAGCGTTTAGTAACGATCGCCGTTTCCGCAAATTCTGCACCAATATGTAGGGTATCTCCGCGCCCTGCAGTAAAAAAAGAGAACTAAAATTTGCTCCAAATTTCAATATTTCTTAAAAGTGTGTCTTGTACTAGTTCTTTGTTGAAATGTTGTAACGAACATGTAAATTTACGCGTCCGTACGGATTATCTTTAAATTAGACTGTCGGCTGCAGCAGCGAACTCGGCGCTACAGGGTAGCTTAATGGAGTCGTTCCTCAGTTCGACAATTAAGCACGGATTTAGTGGGATGCGAATCGCACAATACTCAATCCAATATTGCTTTGCTGTAATCTTCGATAAAAAAAAAAGCTTGGGACGGTAAATTAGTACGCGTGCCAGAGCAGAGGACGGTTGTGGGGAAATTATAGTTAGCCCAAAATATAAAACGTTACGGCCTCCAGTAGACGAGCGCGACAGCCCAGGCGGCGGTCCCGTCGCAAAGCTGCGCCTTAACGGAGATGGCAGCAGTTCCCTAAGCGTATACATCACAAGTTTTATTTATTTACTGCACCATATGTACTGTATATATGCATAAATAAAATAAATAAAAATGTTGATAACTGAACACTGCAGGTTAGCTTATCTAGTCTACAACGACATCAAAGTTGGAGTAAGGGCTATTCAGCTTGAGGACGACACATATCGACCGATCAGAAGACTCCTGGCGTAGCAGGGATGCCGTAGAAAATCGTGTTCGACAATGCGCTGATGCTTCAAAAGGCGAGCTGTTACATAATTGCACGTACAGAGGTACTACGCAGCAAAGAAACCCGCAACTACCTCGGCCACAAGGGAGCTTCCTCAGGAGGAAAGCCTTCCAGCCGGTTTTCGATGTCATAAACAAAATAGTCCCCGGAAAACAACGACAACAAACTGTAGCTGATCGAATACACTGCTCCATCACAAGATGGCCGCAATCGTTAAAGTTACTACACCCAAAAAGTTTCACCTTCCCTACAATTAGTAGAACAAGTCTTACACGACAACATTAAAAAAAAAAGCTTCTTCGCAGTGATAACATAAAATGTAAGAGTCCGACCGTGATTGGTTCGAAAGGATTTTGTTATGTATGACAATAGAGAAGATGCGTTTTGAATGAATCAAAGATGAAAATAAGATTAAATATAGGGGTATGCATTGAAAGAAAAAAAATGTATATATATATACACATTTTTGGGTAAACACATTAGGTAAGCAATAAACACAAGGACACACACAAACAAAATGAGGACGAGTACGTAAGAATATGATAAAAGTTGTAGGTATATACGCACAGATATGTAACCACCAGGTACGCAAGCATGCATAGTTGTCTCTTCGTCTTCCTCTCTCTCTCTCTAGACATGCAAGTATATACTTAAAGCTATTTGACAGACAATATATGCTATAAGTGCCGATGTAAACTTGCATCTAATTGTGTAGAATCTAAAGTGGAAACGTTCAGCTACCCAACTTATTGAAAATAATAAGGTAAATTGATTGTGATATTATCGTTCGATTTGAGAAAGGTCATACTGAATTATGCTAAATAGGTTTAACGTCATCCATACGACTACGTGTCTTGAGAAGAATATTCTTCGAAAGTTTGCAGCGACAAAACGAACTCTAAACCATATATTCTCATGGAAACTAACCCGCCAATTCCATGTTGTTAACAGATTACACATTTCCATAATAATAATTATATATAATACAGCTTAGGCTAAACTACATTTCACTGTGACAATTTGCAAGCATTTGACAAGATGGCAAAGAAGATACCGAGTAAAGTTCTAAACGTTGCCCTTACTCGCAGATCCTCGAAAAGGGCCACACTTTCTCTCAGTGAAGGACGGTTGAGACTAAGGTCCGTAGCTGAGCTTGCTTCGTTGTGCTACGCTGCCTATCTCCTTTCCGTACCTTACAGGACGAAGAGCTGGCAGCTGGACAATCAATAGAGCTTGGCCCCTAGATGCAACCTACGCAGTATATGCTTGACGGCTACAAGTGTCAAACGACCTAGATGACATCCAATCTCCGACAGAGAAAGCGGTATTTATAGCCACCCTAGACCATTTAGCAGGGGCTTTCTAAGGACACTTCCTTCACCGCAACTGGGCACCATGCTGGACAACACCTCTTACCGCATGGTGGCCGCCAAGAAGATAGGCGCTCCCATAGATGAGCCATACGAGTGCAGGACATGTGGAAAATAACATGACGAACTGCATTCTTTGAGCTGCACTAAGAGCCCTGGTAGAGCTCCCAGGCACGAGGAGAGCAACGCAATCCTAAAGAAGGCTTGTCGTGGAGCCGGCATACCGAGCACCCTGGAGCCCAGGTTGGGCCTCCAAGACGACAAGAAACTTGACGGCGTTACCATACCGCCAAGGGCAAATGCCTGGTATGGGATGCCACGGTATCATGTACAGTGGCTCCGTCATACTTGATGCACAGCGCCAAATTGTTGCAGAGAAATAGTAGTCGCAACCAGAATCGAGAAAGTGTGCTAATAACAGAATGAAGGAGAGGAAGACATGATAATAAGATATCGATATTATTACGAAGATAGCAACGTTTTGAAGTAATAATAACATCGGGTTTGCCGAGTCCCAGTGGCGCAGATGCATTACGCATTTTAGAAACCTTTCAAAAAATCACAAAATATATGTGGATATCATGTGCAGCAACCATGAGCACGTACGTATAGTGCGCATAACATACGATAACCCCAAAATTTGATAGAAATTGAAATTCGTAGGTAAAAAGGGGTATCAACCGTCTGTCAGGATCTAACTAACTTACGGATAACGCGTATATTGGTGAGAACGTCGGTTTTGTTTCATGATTCCCTCACCGGCATTGATTACTCTACTCTCTCGACTATACGACTACTGACATTCTCACACGACGGCAACCTACCATCAGCGACTTACGGCAGCGACGGCAGATCGCTGCTGCTACCATTACACACCCTGCTCTCCGCCAGGGGCCGCCACCCTAGATTCGGCTCTTTGGCGTCTGCTAATCTAACCAGCCGACGCCGCCGAGCCAGTTCTTCTATCCACGTGGCCGCTTACAAGAGCAGTACCATTCTGCAGTCATTCACACCTTAGCGGCAAACTGCGTGCGATGATGAAACGGTAACGGGGCGGTTAGCCGACGCAATAATGAGGGCATTTAGCACAGATCAACTATCGATCTCTATTTGCGCTGTACAGGCCCCTTCGTGCTTCCAAAGATAACAGTTCACAAGTTTGCGACTGAGTTCGCGGAATAAGCAGAATAGGGCAGCAAAAGATTCATGATAGGTTGCATTGTGTGAGAACTCCAGAAAATTGTTAAGCGAGAGTCTTAACAGCACGTTCACATAACAACACCCGCTCACTCGCAACAGGAGTCGCTTACTGCCTTCATTCAGCAAGCATTTGTAAACCTTGATATGCCCTGCCGGCATGTGTCGAATATATTATTCAAATGTTTGTTTTTTGTGGCTACACCATTTGAACCAAACGACATCAGTTATTCCCGATTTGACTGTGTATGACCATTGCTAGCACTATTTGCGCCGCTGAAGCAGAATGATTCTAACGTGGATAGGCATGTGCGGCTCACACACACATGCACATATTAGTTTACAGAATGTTATATCAATGGACGCGTATATTTTATATACAAAATTAATTTATAGAAGTATTAATACGGTCGACGCAACAAGTAGCTACCTTGATAAAACATTGTATCCAAGATCAAATTTGCATGCCGTATATCAGTTCAGTTAACTCACCAGTGAGAACGTGGTGCAACATGGTGAACGGGCACCGCTGAGACTACTTAAGGCACAGACTACTTGAGGCACGTGGTTTTACACTTGTTTTCGATTGGTGTAACTCGAAAACGCGGTGGCTATTCGATGATACAAACAAGATCCACCGAGCCTTGGCAACACTACTGCGCACGCTCAGCACACAAAGGGCCAGAAATCGCGTTCGGTCTCTCGTTTTATACAACAAATTATTTTCACTCGCCTACCTGACCGTGTGCGGTAGGTGTACCCTCTCTTCATCTGTAGCGTCACCGTTGACCACGAAGAATGTTGAGAAAACAACGAAGTTATCTTTTGATTTCTCTTTCTCTATCTAGCCAGCAAGCCTACAAGATTTACGCACAGACAGTCAATATTAGAATAAACACAAGTGTCGATTGCTTGGGTAGCTAACGTTCCGTTTCAATAGAGGTACTACTATCTAAACTTCTAAACTATGAGAACTTTGTTTGAGGAAGATTAGTTTTAGAGTGGGACGATCTTCTCTGGGGACTAATAAGATAGCGATAAAAGTTGGGGCATGTTACAGCCTCCAGACTGTCAAATAAGAACAAGTTGGTTTAATAATTGAACCTTGGAAATAGCTGTCTGTCGACAGAAGTAGGCACATTTAGAGAACTATTTTGATCTATGCATAAGCGAACACTGTGAAATGTTCCATGCACAGAAGTGGGTTCCCCTCTTTTTGTGGAAGTTGAATGAGCTTTGTGATGAGGAAATGACGCTGTGTAATTATTAGTCGAGCTGATGCGTACTGTAAGCCACAGCCGTGATATTGTGTGTCTTTATACGTTTATTAGCTAAGGTATATCATGTATAATGTTTGAATGGATCATCCTTGTTTATAACGTTTTTTTTTTACAATAAATTACATAGTGGTGGTAGGCTTCATTTATCAAAAATTACACGCAGCGTTTTTCTGCTGCTGCTGCTACTACTGTCTTTATCCCCCCGAGTTACAAACGTACTTTAAAACGCCTTCCCTAATGAAACTAACTTTTTCGTACCTCGATCAAGACACGTTAGTTTAAAGTTCAAACTTAGCGTAGGTACGTACCTGTCTCTGGACGCGATAAGCTCGCGTAAGAGGACGATCTATGGCGGATGCCGTTGCCTTTCTTTTAGACCATGTAAAGAGCTGCCAAGATCAAAACGATATGGCACATGCCGCTTTTATCGATTTTAAAACTGCATTCGACTGCGTCAAAAGAGATAAACTCCTTGAAATACTTCGAACCCGATATTCTATGGAGATAACTATGTATAATCTGACACGCGACATCCTGCGAGTAAACTTAATTACTATACATTTCGCCAATAGGCCAGTACCTCAGAAAACAGGAGTCGTCCAGAGTAACTCCGCAAGTCCGTTATTCTTTATACAATAAATTGCTGCCTTGGCGGACGCCCTTCGAAATGCAAACGCGATACACGCATTTTATGCCGACGACTTAGTAGTTTTTACAGAGACAAAACAACCTGCAGTTTTATCTACAGGAAGCCTCAGACTGGTGCCAAGAAAATCAACTGACAATCAGCATCGCCAAGACCAAAGTACTACGATTTAGTCAAGACGGAGCATACGCCACAGACGACCGGTGCAGTAAGACTGGGGGAATAAATTTTGAACTCGTCAAACATTTTTGCTATCTAGAAATACCAGTGACCCCCCGGGCTGGCATTCAGCAAACAGATACAATAAAATGCGCAGCAGGGCCACCGCGGCCATGATTCTAGTGAAAGACTTTAGATTTCTTTTATGAGAATTTTAGCACATTTAAAACATAAACAAAAAAGTCTACTAAACACCGTTATGTGATATGAAGGGTGATGACACACTCACAAGAGCAGGCAGACACGGCTTTTTCTGCAAAATAACCTGAATAGTTATAATTGTTAGAATTTATGTAATAATAGAAATTTCAACCTCAATGAAGAATTATTGAACTTAAATAAATTTGCCGTCCGGAAAAGACGGTTCCATAAAAAAAAACAAATTATATATATATATATATATATATATATATATGTATGTATATATATATATATATATATATATATATATATATATATATATATATATATGTTCATATTATTACAACCTCAACATGGCATCTTAAAAATGCAGCGACCTGCAGGCAAAAGCCTCGTCTCGGTAACTATTCAAAGGTTATTCAGATAATTGCAGACTGATCTGACCACAACATAGTATTTGGTCTACGTCTTTGGATTTGCTCAATTCTGAACTCGGAGTCACCCGCTCTAAGCCATTGCTTTAGGCCACGTCAAAGAAAAAAAACCTGCGCTGACCTTCAGCCAACATTTCACGTTCACGGGTTAGCTTTCGCATTGCTTTGTAAGACGGACCCCATAAATACAAATGTGCAACGATGGAAATCGAACCCGCGCACCTATGTGTCTCCTCTGGCCGCGAGGCTCACGCGAATGCATCACGCCAACCATGCCCCCATATCGTTTTCGAAATCTGGCGCGCTCAACCCGCAGTGATCGATCACCGCTAGCAGAAGCTGCTGCTACAGCAATAGGGACGTTATGACTTAGTTTTATTTTAATCAGATTCGTGTCCGATAAAGCGCAAATGGCGGAAAACGAAAATCGCGCTATTACAACATTATAGGCACGGCCGGCAATTCTTTTTCCATCGTTGCCCAGAACAGAGTGTGCATTTATCTATTGGATTGCTTTTAGCGTCACGGCCTCAGATATTAATGGAACAGCGCCCAAAGTTAAAATTTCTACGTACTCCTTGTGTTGCCTATTTATGCAGGACCAGGACGAGATAATAGTGTTCAACCCCTATTTTGGGGGCGTCGGGGACTATCCTTCGTCGTCTGTCACACGAGAACGTGGTTGGGAATTGCGATGATGTTTCTGTCGTTGTCACTAACAGCGACAGTCTCGCAAATCCGCCTTCTCCCATCGGCCCCAAACGAGAAAACAAATGGTGAACGCTTAAACTATATTTATATGAACACTCTTTCAGTTGCAAAACAAGATGCTATTTATATTATTCTATCTTACAGTCAATTTAACAATGATGATCATTGAGATCGTGACGCGATGGGCAGAGTAGTGTCGATTCCAGTCTCGGATCGCTAAAATGTTATACCTGTATCTAGTAATATGCCCGGTGAACGCAGCGCAGTCGATCTACTTACTCTGCACAAAAAGTTTCGGCCCCGCTGTTTCTATGCGTCGAATTTTGGTAATAGTCCCTGTCACGCGCAACGGATCAACGAATGCTGCTATGCTAATTTCAACTTGATCATTATTGGCGAAATCAATCTACCTTGAATCGCTTGGGCTACAGTGGAAAACTCCACTATTGAGTCAATGGGGGCTCTTTTCATCAAATGCTTCGTTGAAGACAACCTAGTCCGCTTTATCGATGGTCCCAAGCGTCACTTCGGCTTCACCCTCAATATTTCCTTTTGACGACGCCTCAATTGACGTCACTGAAACAATTCTATTGCTATAACTTTAGGCAAATTAACACTAAATGAATGGCCAACCGCCTACACCTTTCTAAGAGAAGTTTTATGTATGCATATTGTGCATGCGTCGTGGCAGCTGTCAGCACCTAGTGTGAGACAAACCCGATAAACCCGTATTCTTCCCCAAGCACCAGGCTCGGCATTGCGTGGCATTCCTTCAATAAACATCCTATGCATGGTAAACTGGAACATGTTCTTTTTAGACTGCTATGATGTTAACGAAATGTACAATAAGTTTATGCAGTACTCTCGTTTTCTGATCAAAGCTTCTACTCAGCAGGCAGCTCGAAAGTGTATGCTCATATGCAGCCTGTTTCGAACGACCCATTTTTTCGTATCCAGCTCCATCCTTGTTTACTGCATGCCCTGGGAACTCGTGAAAGAAACAAAGTGTCTTCGCATACTGATCGAGATGAGGCGCCAAGGACAGCCGGTTCTCTTCCCGCTACGCCAAGTCCACCCTCACCAACAATGAGTCTTCACTAATCCTGAAGTCTCATACTGGATCGACCGATAAAGAGAGTCTAGGATTTTGCTAGTATTGAAAAAAGAAACCGGAAATTGCAGAAAACTCGTCTCCAAAATAGGTCGGTAGTGCGGGCTCTACCCACGAATAACTAGTCGTCTTCCGATCCCTCGCCGACCGGGAATTGCCTATTCAAATATATTTAAGAATCGAGGTACCTTTCGTCATGATGAAGAGACAGTTGACCTACTAGCATCTCGCATATGATTTTTGTTTAACCGCGCTCCAGTAACCTCCGCCTCGTTCTTTACGCTCAGGCACACTGTAGAAGAACACTGCATGCCACAAATATGTCTAGGAACTTAGGCTCGTTAGTGTAGACGGATCTTACGCTTTTTGCACACACTAGAGTTCGATTCAAGTCTATATTCGTGCTTATAAACATGCTAGTTTGTTGTTTCCTAACTAATGATTCAAGTGTGTTATTCGTCTGTATAAATAAATAGTATTAACTAGAGTTTTATTTTACTCACCTGCATGGAGCCCGTAATTGTGCAAACATATAGATATGATTGAGGATGTTTGAAGAATAATCAATGAAAGCCTCTATAGGAGATGTGACATCGATCCGATGAAAATATCGGTGTGCTTATTTCAGGTATATCAGTTGCGTACGTTTTCTACAAACATTTTCTAATTCTTGTAATAAGCATGTAATAATGCTTTGCCAGCGATCCTGCATAGCTTGAACCGTATCGCACAATGTCTTGGTGGCCAGTGGCAGCTTAAGATACGTGCCGGCCAGTTCATTGTCGGTATGTAGGAATGTTAGAGAAGAGGAAAGTTACCGAGCGCAGCCCTCTCTTTACTGGCTGTGTCGCCTGTGAGATGAAGCCGCGACTGACAATGGAGTCAGTCACGGTTTCAACTCACTTTAGCTGAGCAGCCGTTAGAATTTGAATGCGCGGCAGACCGCTCGGAGACTCCCGACTGCGGTGTGGGTTCAATTTACTGAATATATTCACTATATACAAACCGACACATATAAATATATATATATATATATATATATATATATAGACGGTGTGTATTGTAATGTACTACCACTTATTCGCTACTCCAGATCATTTTTGTATAATTAAAAACAACCTCCTTAAAAAATGTTTTTAATTCTAGATCATTTTTGTATGGTGCATTGTTATAGTCATTAGCTGAGCGGCCGTTAGAAATCGAATTTGAATGCATGGCGCACCATTCAGAACCTCCCGTCTATTGCGTAGGTAGTTTCGTTTTGCTTCACTCTCCCTGTACTCATACGGACAAGCGCCGCCCTCAAAGCTCCATATACATATGTCCGCACGCCTTGGCGCCAAACCAGCGAATAGGAATCAAAGCCTTAATTACATAACAACGTACGTATTGGGAAAACATATTAATGTTGGTTTTATGCATACATTAGTCACACATTCGCGGAACTTTTGAGGCATTTGAGGTTTATCTAGAAGCCACCTCGGTCGGCGTAGCAAAGTTGACCGACGCAAAGAAATGTGTAATCTTACTACACTGCCTCGGGCTCGAGGGCCAAGTACAATATCGTGCCATGGCGGATCAGGCAACGGAGCCGGAGAAGGATGGCGAGGTCCCACTAACCGAGTACGCCAGGATGGTGGCGAAGCTAACTAAAATGTTCAAGGAACATAAGGGAGTGGCCGTCTCCCGCGACGAATTCTTCCGACGACGACAACGCAGCGGAGAGCGGCACTGCGGCGACTACTGATGGGATGCGAGTTCGACGATCGGGGCCGGGCGTTGAGGAGCCAGCTCACTCTGGGAGCGACGATGCCACAGGTGAGAGAAAAGCTTTTCCTGGAAGAGGACCTGCCGGTCGAACAGGCCCTGACGGTTGCGCTGCACGAGGAGAGATACATCATAGAAGCCAAGAGAATCACAGGATCACACGAGCAAGTGAACGCGGTGCGGGAGGCGGGAAGGCCTGCGGAACGAAGCAGACCAAGACCGGCGGCAAGGCAAGAGTACGGAGCCGGTGGATGCCATGCGTACGGCTGGGGCAGTCACGAATACGGGGCGGAATTGTGCCCGGCAAGACAAGTCAGGTGCCGAAAGTGTGGCCACTTCAGACGGAAGTGTAAAAACGCGGCAGGTCAGGCGAGGCAGAATGCACAGGCGATCGGCGTGGAGGAGCAGCCACGCTGGGATCGTCGGACCAACGGCGAACGTTTAGAAGAGACCGGACTTGAGGTATGGAGTAAACCGACAGCTGTGTACTCACTGTCTCGTTATTGTCCGGAGTTTGCTAGTAGTTTTGCAGTAGACGGTAATTTAGTAACCTTTTTGATAGACACGGAGGCAGCCGTATCTATTATTAATAGGAAGCACTTGGCAGACCGGGGAGAGCGAGTTAGGCCCACGAACGCAATACTACGCGCATACAATCAGGAAAGGATACCAACGCTGGGATCTAAGACAGGTAAATCAAGCGATAGTGCCTGATGTTTTCCCTCTACCGCATCTGGGCGACCTGCTGGTAGAGCTACACGGGGCCAGGTGGTTTTCAAAGCTAGACGTGCTCTCGGCATATCACCAGGTTGAATTGGATGAAAGGTCACGAGACCTCACTACGTTTGTAACCCCGTGGGGATTATTTCGATATAAAAGGGTTTGCTTCGGGTTGGCGTCGGCACCTGTGGCTTTCCAACGATTCATGAAAAACCTGCTACAAGGACTAAAGGGAGTGGTCATATATTTAGATGATATTTTAGTATTTGGAACGTCCCAAGCGGAGCATAATGTAAGGTTACGCATGGTGCTACAACGAATCTAAGAATCAGGAATGACGCTGAATGAAAAGTGTGCTTTGGGAACCAAGGAGATTAACTTCGTCTGGTTTACCATTAACGAACACGGGGTACGACCTAGTGTAGATAACCTGAAAGCCATTAAAGAGTTAGCGGTTCCAACTAACGTAACGCAAATTAAGTCGGTCTTAGGGGTGACAAGTTTTTATATGCGGTGCGTGCCGACATTTTCGGATATATCCGAGCCAATACGCAGGTTGTTAAAAAATAACGTGCCATTCAAATGGGGGCCAGAGCAACAACAGGCATTCGAGAAACTGAAAGCATGTATAGTAGCGGCGGCACCTTTAGCCATTTTCGATCCAACAGCAACTACGATAGTGGCGACGGACGCGTCAGCGCACGGATTAGGAGCAGTGCTACTGCAAGAGCAGGACGGGGAAGAGCGGCCAATAGCGTATGCATCGTGCTTACTAACACCTACACAGCAAAGGTATTCCACGGGAGAGGAGGAGGCATCGGCGAGCGTGTTTGCGATCGAACGATGGCACACGTTCCTGTGGGGAAGAAGGTTTACGTTACGGACAGACCATCAGGCGCTGATAGCACTACTTGGCTACAAGAGGGAGGGACGAGCGCCAATGAGGATAGGTGGGTGGGTAGAAAGGCGGAGAAACTACTCATTTGAGGTAAAAAAGCGGTATAACAAATAATGTACCCGACATGCTCTCTCGACTGCCGACAGAAGACATTTTTGAAGCGTGTGATGGGCAGGAAATGATAGTAGCAACACTAGAAGAAAAGTTAAGGCCAATACAGTGGGAGGAGGATGTAAGTTGTTCTTTAGCTGACCCGGACATTCAGAGCGAGAGAAGATGGCTTAGGTTAAAACGGCCTCGACTGGCGCAAGCCGGGCGCTGGGCCTCCGTTGTTCATGAACTATCCGAAACGCAGGGCGTACTAATGAGAGGAGATAAAATAGTTCTGCCGCAGCAACTTCGAAAGAGAGCGTTCCAGGTGGCCCACGAGGATGCGCATCAGGGGATGGTGAAGACGAAACATCGACTGCGAAACACGTTCTGGTGGCCGGGAATGGACAAAATGGTAGAGGAGGCGGTACGAGAGTGCCGGTTGTGCGCATTACATGACA
This sequence comes from Dermanyssus gallinae, assembly GCA_003439945.1. NCBI lineage: Eukaryota > Metazoa > Arthropoda > Arachnida > Mesostigmata > Dermanyssidae > Dermanyssus > Dermanyssus gallinae. The sequence continues at coordinate 264,682 of QVRM01002203.1, forward strand.
AGACAGCGGTGGCTACCACAGCACCCGTGAGGACGACGCCCTGGCCAGCTCAGCCGTGGACGAGGCTAGCAGTCGACATCCGAGGCCCGGACAGCTCATTGGGACCGGAAGCGCGATACGCTGTGGTTGTCATGGATTACTACTCGAAGTGGGCGGAGGTAGAGTTCATGGCAGAAACAACAGCTCGTCGGATCATTGGCATGCTACACCGGCTCATATACCGTGAAGGCATTCCGGTCAGCATAGTAACGGACAACGGACCCCAGTTCCTGAGCTATGAGTTTGAAGAATTCATGATCGAATTCGGAATTCGACACATGCGTACACCCGTGTACCATCCTCAAGCAAATGGGTTGGTGGAAAGATTCAATAGGACACTGAGCGGCTTCATCTGGTCGGCCGCCCAAATGAACGGCGACCGGCGGAGACGCCTGACCGAGATGATCGGCGCATACAACGCAACCGCACAGGCAACGACAGGCAAATTGCCCGCTGAATTACTACATGGACGGTCTATGAGGACGAAACTGGACGCGGGTCTCCGGCGAGGAAACACCAATCAGATTGATGAAGATGAGCGAGTGCGAGTGGAGACAAGACAGAACAAGCAAAAGGAGTACGCAGACAGGAGGAGAGCGGCAGTGGAAACCAAGTTCGCGCCCGGTGACTGGGTCAGAATACGGAGACCAGTCGCTGCAAAGGGGGAGGAGAAGTATGGACCACCGACGAGAGTTAAAAGACAAGTCGGTGAAGACATGTACGAGTTGGAAGACGGTAGGAGATGGCACAGAAACCGGTTGACGCGTGCCGGCCAACCACAGGTAGCACGGGCAGCGCAGATGCCAGGCTATCTACAGCGCCCGGATCAAGGTGCACAACAGAGACCTGAAGAAGAAAGACGAGGTGCGCCAGAAGAGCAACACGAAAACAACAGCGCGCCGTGTGAAGGACGTCCACGGCGGATGAGACGCGCACCGAGACGTCTACGGGAGCTCGTGGGTGAAGATGGGGCCGAATCCGAAACAAGCCGGTGAAGGGGGGAGAATGTAGGATAGCAGCGTCCGTTAAGCTGCGCGGGTATATATATATCGTCTGTTGGCGGCAATGCTGAAGCAAACTAAGTACATGGCGCCAAATAGAAGATGCCGCCACCCTACTAGCGAAGACGCGGGAAGTCACTAAATGCGCGGGCAATCTCTGAATATATAAGGAGGCATGAGAATAAATGAATCGGTAGTCGTTGGTGCGAGCCAGGCAGAGGACGTGTGTTGTTTGAGCGAAAGACTAGCGAACTCGTAACGGTCCCGTCCGCTCGTTAGGGTGGTGGATACTACAATGGGAACACCTCACTCGGGCAAACTTTGGTTTGCTTAAAAGGTGTTTTACAATGTACATGAAGCGAGTACTTTGCCTGTCAATGCGGGCAAGGAGCCGCTTTGTGTACCTAATGTCAAGCTGTCCACCAGTTGTTGAGATAATTCGATTGAGGTTGAAGACGCCGCGTACAGTGCCATTCGAAAGCTTTATCTCGGAATGGGAAAATCAAGTTGAACAAGTCCGACGAGAGGTCGGAGACCTGGATATTTTCAGGGCTTCTTACCTCTGGGTGGTTTGCATGTGACAATCGTCACGTCTATATCAGATACATAGTTCATGGCTATCATCACCTGGTTTGTTCGAATACGAGCTTCCACGAAGAGTACACCGAGTGCGTATGTCGACTGTGCTCTCAGGTGTGTACAAAGTTTCATGCGTCTGCCTGCCTGGCCCTTGCGGAGAGATCACTGCACTGCCTCTCTCGAATAACATGCCGCGAGCAGCTGAATGTATAATTGTATAATCTGTATAATTATGTTATATGCATACTCAATATGAGTGAAATAAATACGATGAGAATTATTATCAATATTTATTTCACTCTACTGAGTATGATATATATATATATATATATATATATATATCGGAATAAAATAATTGCATCACATTTGGCTTTAGACATATTTCGTACCCACAATGTTGCGCCATGTCAAAGATGAGCGTTGGAAAGACATGACTAGCAAGTGTCTTAAGAAATCGTATGTTTGATCTATAATGTTTAAGCTCATTTTGAAAAATAGCAATCTTAAATAAAATACTTTAAATGTAAACTTACGTAATGTAATAATGTGTAGTCCCGAGTTTACGCCGTTACATTACCCCGAGTAGCCAAATTACAGCTATCATGCGATTTAGCATCGATCTAATCAAGTCGTCACTTAAATGCTGTGAGATATGATTGCACTTCTCGCGCATGCAATTCATGAGCTACCGAGTTTTTTTTGAGGATTAACTAGAAGCTCCCTACAAGCGTGGGCCGGTAGTGTGGGGGGGGGGGGCAACCCACTAAAAACCAGTCATGTACCTGAAAACTGCTTGCGCATCTCATCAAACAGTCAGGGAGGGCGAATCTTCTACTGGTGGGTGTGTCCCCGGGAGCCACGGGGAGGGAGGGCGCCCAAGGGGAGTGGCGCTAATTTTTTCTTGTAGTATGGCTTTAAAAACTTTCAATATGACGTTCCACTTTGAGAGTGTTTCCGTCATTTTCTTGCAGATGTCATGTTGAAGTTCTTGTTATAACTCGTCGCAGCTAATAATGGCGGCTGAAGACCAGTATTCTGATGGAAATGGTTGTAACAATGTTTTCAATTTAAAATAATTTAATATAGACATGTGAATGTTTAAATCCACGGCACCGATGGCTCACTCCTCATCTATCACTCGTGTTCGAGTGGAAGTCTTGCCCGACCCCTGACGCGGAGACGCGGGTCCATCCAGTCTTTCAAAGTTCCGGGCACCCAAATCGCGTTACCTCTCTGAATCTCTAGGGAAAGCCGTTGGCAGAAGAAAGTGCCCACCCTCTTGTCCATCGTAGTCTGCTGTAAAGCGTCGCCAACCTGGGAAATTAGCGTCGTTGTGAGGGGCTCAGGGCCACCCAGCGTCTCGAATGCGAAGGGTGAAAAGTGGTACGCCCGGCCTAAGTTCGCATACTTTCTTATCTTTGATGTCTCGGCGCGGGAAGCGGCAGTTCCTGGGTGAGAAGCGCCGGGACCGACAAGGGAGGGGGTCAGAGAGTCGTCACCGTTGCATCCCACACCAGGGAACGACCCTTGTAGAAAGGTATCAAAGTCAAGCCGTCGGGCCGCTTGCCATCGTCTCTAGAAAGACCAGGCGGTTCCAGGACGCAAGGGATTCCGGCCTTTCGTAACGACCTTGCAAGAATGTCATTCAGAGCGGTGTGACGTGGGCGCCGGCCCGCCGAGTAAGCGCAAGACAGGCCGTGTCTGGCCAGGCGTCCGACAGGCTCGCCACAAGTGCATCTGTGTGGCTCTACCAATTCAGCTCCCAGTCTCAGGCCAACGCAGATCCGGGTGGATTGGTCGTCAAGGCGGGCGACGGCAAGGAGGCGCGCCCTATCCTGGTCGTCACCGCATTATTCAAGCAACTCAGTAAAAAAAAAATTAAAGAAACTGAAACAGTGGTACAAGTACAACATACCATTATTGGTGAAATAGTTAACTATTTACATTTACATAAATATATATAAACGATTGTGTTCTCTGTATTTTATACGTTGATTAACAAACTACACATATGTTAATAGCGTTTAGTGTTGTAATTACTATTGTTTGTGTTGTGATGTGTTTTCAAGATAGTGAGCACATTATCTGAAGACGCGCGTATCGTACTGCACGGGTATGCGCCCGTACCTGCGAAGATCGGCAACGGAGCCGGCTGCAAGCGCTCAGTTTCTGCTTGCTTAGCATCTGTAACGATGCGATTACAACGGCATCGAATAGATGAAGAATATATTTTAACCTTAATCTAGCCATGCTTCAATGCTACACATCGACGAATTTCTTTGCCATATATATATATATATATATATATATATATATATTTTTTTTTTTTAAGACAGAAATTGCATCACCCCTTATATTTTAGTAAGCGATGTGTCCCATTCTCAACCCTATAAAGCTGTAAACTTAAAAAAAGGCCTGAAGATGTGATCCTATCTTAGACACTTTTGTTCTATTCGCAGGTAACTGTCTCTATGAACGAATGTACGCTCCGCGACACAGCTTGGTCTACTGGACTTTGCTGATATCGTGATTTTCGTGCAAGGTCGTTCTGTGGTGTGTTATGTGCATTTTGGCAACAGTGATTGTCGCACAGAGCCCGATGAGCGATGTGGAAGCGCGTCCGTGTCTCGTGACCGCAGGGTGCAAAGTGCCAACCAATCATCTTGTGGCCACAAGGCCTGCGCCATTGCTGGCCTTGACCGCCGGTGTGGACTCAGCGAGGCACAGCCGCTGTCTTCTGGTCAGAGACAGACGCGCCAACGTTGCTACTACGCCTTTCCCGGTAAGATGCAACAGGATTGTTCGATCGGCATTGTTGCTACGGAAACGCAGAGCTATTATAGTTACCCTGGGAAGCAAAGCCAGCGTTGCTTGTATGTATAGATGCCAGCGCTCTCCAGAGTCCAGGCTTGGATTGTTTGAAGCGTTTCTAGGTAACTTCGACTAGGAACGGCTTTTGATATCGTATTTCTGCTTTTATCACCAGAAGGATCTTGCCCAAACGCACCGTAATCTAACACGCTCACGACAACACTTCCCGAGGTATTTGCAAAAACAAGGAAAATACAACAGGGAATGCGCTTACGGCCGTCGTCAGGCCGTAGCAGGCCGCCCACTGATCCTCCGGTGCCTACCTCCGAGGAGATAAGGGGCCACCTCAACGTTCCCGTAGCGGAGCCGGACAGCCCCGCCATTGAAGTCCACCGGCAGAATCTCCGAAAGAAAAAGATCACTCGTGCGCCGAGCCTCTCGGCATTAGGAAACGCCCAGCGGATACATATTTCGCTCAGAAAAGAAGCGCATCTTTGGCTTTGACAAACAACACAATGTGACACTCAAGACGACCTTTGGGACCGAGATGACGGTCTGCGCAGAGGCTAAGCTCAAACGGGGCGATGACACGGAGGCGGCATACGGCCGGGCGTTAGCGGTTCTTAAGGGACATGTCAGGACAATGGTAGAGGCCTACAAGTTGAGAAATACCAGGATGGAATTAAAAGAGGTATCAGAGGAACTGGCCCTGATCTCCGCAGGGTCGAAACGGCAGTGCATTCCTTCAAGGTTGCTCTGCGGACTTTGCTGGAGGATGCGAAGGAGGAGATCGGGAGCCTTCGGGTCTTACTGGAGGCGACACAGGGAAAAAGAGATGAGCTGCTTGCACGGCCTCCACCGACCCTTCGGCAATCTGTCTGCGCTGCGCCCCGGTGGATCCTGAAGCTGCTGGTCTGTATCTAGAGTCGCGCATCTCGACGGCAACGACGGCGGAACTTGCTTAACTAGCGGGACTGTTCTGGTCTCCGGACTCCCTTCAGCAGGTTCTCCTATCTTCCGAGAAAGTCATTTTCTCAGAGAAGTGAGAGGCGTGCTGGTCGTTCCTGGAGTAATGCAGACTCGGAAGTACTTACCGGCCTCGCTGCTCAATTTCTCTCTTTACCACGGCTGCTTACACAGCCCCTAAGTACGGCGGTGTTGCATACCACAGACACCTGGGAGTCGCTCGCTGGGTCTCCGGGCAACGGTGGCGAGGATTGCCATCTTATCGTAGGCATTCTACATCCCAACAAGCCCTGCGGTGAGGCTGCGATCAGGCTGTTCCGCTTCGGTATTGAGCTCTCAGCCTCAGCAGCCACGGAACCCCCCCTACCAGGAGCATTGAGACTCGCTGATCCGCCGTTGCATCGGGGCCGGCCACAGTTTTAACTCTTGCGCCAACGGAAGACTGGCAAAAGGTGGGCAAAGCCTCCCAGAATAAACCTCCTAAGAAGAATAATCAAATTGCTCCATCTAGACATCACTCGGTGCCGCACGACCAACTCTACTGGGCGCATACACCACACAGCACAAGGTGGTCATCTGTCTCAAATTAGAACCAAATGAGTACATCTCTGATTATAATAACCATGACGGAGCTCGGATATTCAGACAATACACGCAAGCTGCATGCGCGCGAACTGATACGTGAACGCTTTTGACTGGCGAGACGACGACAAGAAGGGTGCAATGTCGACTCTATGGCAGATGCCGCTGCCAGGATTGAGCAGATTTTTATCTAGCGCCTTGGCTCCACTTACTCATTCTGGGTGGATTCGGTGGAGGCGGACTTGTGGGGTTTTCCTTATCGGATCGTTTTGGGTAAGCTCCGCGCATCACCACTGCCTCTCCCGGCAGAATAAATTCTTCGGACAGTCCTCAAGCCTACAACCGGCCTGCGCTCATACCAGCATTTCCGTTGCCCCCTTGTGGCAGTATGTATAGATTTATACCTTTATCGACTAGTGGCAATACGAGTGGTCTAGTCATCGCTGAGGCAAGACGTTTGCGCTTCATTAAAGCACGATATACTCCTCAACACATTTGTCCAACGACGACAACATCAATAGCAACAACCACAACAAAAGCGGCAAATACTACGCATTGTCCACAGTAATAATTTTGAACAAATTAACAATATAATAGAATAGAAAAGCTAGTAAAAAGATCATCATCATATTTATTTCACTTATATTTAGTATGCATATAACATAGACAATTATACAGATTATACAATTATACAGTCAGCTGCTCGCGGCATCTTGTTCGAGAGAGGCAGTGCAGTAATTTCTTCGCAAGGGCCAGGCTGGCAAACGCATGAAACTTCGTACACACCTAAGAGCACAATCGACAGAGGCAGTTGGTGTACTCCTCATGCAAGCTCGTGTTTAAACAGACCAGGTGATGGTTGCCATGAACCATAATAGACGTGGCGATTGTTACATGCAAGACCAGACCGGGGGGTGAGAGGCACAGAAAATATCCAGGTCTCCAACCACTCGTTGGATTTGTTCAACTTTATTTCCCCAGTCCGAGATAAAGCTTTCGAATAGTACTGTACGCGGCGTCTTCAGCCTCAATCGAATTATCTCAACAACCGATGCACAGTCTGACCTTAGGTAGAGAAACCGGTTCCTTGCCCGCATTGACAGAAAAAGTACTCGCCTTGTGTACACTGTGAAACATCTTTCAAGCAAATCAAAGTTTGCCCGAGTGAGGTGTTCCCATACTCTGTCAAGACTATACATCAGCAATGAAACAATCTTGAGGTAGAAAAGTGCCACTGCTGTCGGGAACTCCTGTCGAATATAATCAATAAAATCGGCAAGCAGAAATATGGAGAAGACGCAGCTCAATGGGTCGCCTTGCGGGGTTCCAACATTTTGCCTATGAGCAACCAGAATGTCATATTTTTTTATTGAATATATGTTTCAAGAATTTTTATCGAAACTACCTTTGTTTTACTTCGCTCAATATTAAGGTTCGTCTATGCGCTCCGTTTTGAATTGTTCCTTTCTAGTGTTGGCTTCCAGACGCCATTCAATCTCTTCGTTGGCTCACCCTTTTAGCTTGTTGTCTTTTTAGTTCTTTTTATTTCTAATTATGTCTTCCACCAGACTGGTATCTTGCTCCCGTTTTAAGTTCATCCTCGAGCATAGCGGGGACTAGATCTGTCACCGTCATGTCTGGATACGCCATTACCGATGAGTTCTGTCGTGTGTCTTCAAATGCTGGGCACAGGAGGATTGTGTGAGTCACGTCATCCTCCTCGCTTGAGTCGCACATGAGGTATTTGGCGTTCAGAGCTTTGCCTATTATTTGCAGGTATTTTGGAAGCATCCGTGCGCCGTCAATACCTGCGTTAGGTATTGGATGACTTCTCCGCGCTCTCTGGTGAACCTCGTAGGGATCTGTTCATCTTCCTCCGTGTTCGTTCTTCGATCCTTCTAGGCCATAGCATCAGCCTTGCTTTCGCGATGATGGCCGTGTACAGGACGTTGAGGCGGTGTACAGGACGGTAGATTCTGCCATTGAGGCAAGAAGTTTTCTCTTGCCCTCAGTTGCCTCGCGTGTTCTCGGCAGGACCTTAGCTAGGCTATTTGCCTGCTTTTCCGCATTTGCGGTCACCTTGTCGATATGCACGTTACCGGAGAGGGCCGTGTCGATTGTCACACCCAGATGACGGGCCGACCTGTTGATCGTTATTTGCACGCCGTTCAAAGCTAGGCGGATGTTCCGTGTCTCCTGCGGTCCGTGAGAAGTACGACCTTTTTTTTCAGACGTTAGCTCGAGCTCGTGTCTTACCATCCAGCTGTTTACCATATCGATGGCTGTGTGTGCTCTTGCTTGTAGCGTCTCCGCCTCCCTCGCTTTGACCAAGATAGCAAGGTCGTCCGCGTAAGTTATTGTCTGCGCTCCCTTCAGTCGACAGAGTCTCATTACGTCGTCATATGCCATGTTCCACAGCAGAGGTCCTAGTATGGATCCCTGCGGAACGCCGGCGCTCCTGGCAAACTCTGTATTCCCATGGATGACCGACCTACTGCTGAGGTAGGATGCTCCGATCTTTTGAAGGTACTAGAAGATTTTCCTTTGAGCCATTACAGCTATAATGACCTCCCAACTCAGTCAATTGAAGGCATTGCAGACATCTAGAAGGACGACCGCGCAGAGCTCCCTGGACCATTGGTTATTTTTTGTTTGTTTTTCCGTCTCCAGTAGAACTAATTCAATCGTCGATAGCCTTTTGCGGAAACCAAATTGCCTGTCAGACAGAGTTTTTCTGCAGCACGCGCTGGGTTATGTGGCCTACTTTCCTGGCTTTTTTTATAACAGCCAGGGTAGCCTCCTTCGCTGGTGCTGGGTAAATTCCCTTTCTCAAGATTTATTTCGCCACCTGTTTGAAATTTGCGGTTGTTCTGGGAGAAGAATCTTCGCCGCTTCTGCTGGGATTCCATCCGGACCGGGTGATTTGCCGTTAGATGACCGTATTATATCGGCATCTAAATCCTTTTGTTTGATCGATCGGTATGTCTTCCTGCTCCTGGTCCCTGATCTCTTTAACGCATTGCCTGTACACGGGGCATTCCATCCAGCTTGCCGCATGTATTAGATCACCCTCCTTGCAGTTGTAGCACGTTGGTGTGACTGAGCAGTCTTTGAATGCATGGCCCGGCGTGCCGCATTTGTGGGATACCTTAGCTTCCTTACAGTTTTTCCAGGTAGCCGATCTTCTGGCACCTGAAGCAGCAGGGTGGGGTTATCCTTTCAACAAGTGGGTAGGATACTCACCCCACTATCCAACTTCGCTTGGCTAACAGGGCTTCAGCTTTCCGTTTTTTCAGTAAAACGGTAACCTCTCATTTGCTCATCTTATTTTCCCTAGGCTCTTCAATTATGACCGTATCTGTGTCACCTAGCTTTCGTTTCTTTCGGAGAGCGTGTTCAACGTCGTTCTTCCTGATATTCTTGTCAAGTCTCAAGATTCGTGTTTTCGTGTTTGGTTGGAGCTCATTGGCTTAGTGTGTCGTTTTTTCCTGATGGTTTCTGAGAAAGTTGTTGTTGCCCCTTTCTTATTTTTCTTGTATAGTACTTGTATAGTACGACCATTCTGCCTGTGTCTTATCATTCTTTGTACTGATAACAATGGACTCGATCTGGGCTCTCGGTAAGCCTCGTTTTCGTCCCTCTGCTCGGGGGACCTTCCTTTTAGTACATACATGAGTTTTGCCCCCTGATTTCCGCAAACAGCATTCCGCTGTTTTTCTGGCCTGCCCGGGCTGTACTGCGTCTGTAATTGGCAGAGCTCCTTAATTTATCGACTTCTCTTCCAGATTTCTTAACATTTCTGTTCCCCTGCCTGTTTTATTTCCTCAGGAGTACGTCGCTGGCTTACAGTGTCTTTTTTTTCTAACAGTTGCTGTTTTAGCAGTCTGTTGGCTTTTCTTTTTCAATTACCTCCGCTTTTAGACTATTCAGGTTTTCGCCCTCGTCGCTCTCAGTGGAGAACCTTTTATTTTCGAATGCTCTCAGGCAGGTTTCTAGGATCTTTATTGCACCTTGCTACCTCATTGCATTTCTTCGGTGCTTTCTTGCATCTCGAGAGTTTCGTTTGCCGTTTTTCGCTTCTTGCTGTTTTTTTTAGCGTGGCAATTGTTCGGTCGTCAAATCGAACACTGCATTAAAATCTCAACTGTCTTAAACAAACGGAGGCTTAATGGCGAGCCAAAGCCTGGAGCCTTGAGGGTACTGTTGGTCGATAGACTAACAGATAGCACAATTCTGTGTTGGCCAATTCAATCGGGGTTCTCGAATTAAATCGAGTAAGTTGAGTTTTTGGTGACGTGGACAGAGAGAAGAGCAGAAGAAGCCTTAGAAGTCGCTGATACCCTTTGTATCATCGGACAGCCTTCATAAGGACTTTAATAGTCGTCTAAGCATAATCTGTTGCTTTTAACGAGTTGTTGTGGGTAACTAGTTCTGACTATAGCCGGACCGCAGGTAAACTACAAAGAAAGACGCCAGGCCAAAGCTAACAACCAGAGCACTCACTCGATTCGACGGATTTACCCGCACGCGAGGATTGTTTATTAAAATCTTCATTTCAGAGGTTATGCTAATCTCAGCTAACTGAGATTAGCTGATCAAGTGAAATAAACGCCACTGCGTCTAGAATTGCAAAGACACTTAATTAGCCAAGTCAAAAATAAAGTTTTTGAAGTTAAAACAAACCGGTTCACGTAGACACTAACGGGGCGGCCGAAAGGCCAGCCTCAATACATATAAAAAAAGTCAAGGAGAGACGGTTAAGGCTGATCTTACTGACTGGGCCGCCAGTCAGGACTAGCTCAGAGCCCGACTCAACGCGACCAAATGAGAGGTTTTACCTGTCAGATGTACCCTTTAAGATTCAGTGCAAGTCATACAAGCATCATGAAAGCATTTCCTAGGATATCTCGTGCAACTCAGAGTAACCTATATGTGACAGATGCTGCTGTATTGCCTGAATAAATTACCCACGCGCTTTCAATGCTATACGAGAGACCCTCTTAAAGATCTGTCCACGACTGATAGGTATGCAGGTGGCTCTGTACCCATTGGAGAACAGACCAACAAGTCTTGGTTCACCAAGATTTGTTTGCATGCTACAAACATGCGAGACTACTAGAGACATTCTATGCGAGACACTAAACATTAACTTAGAAGGAAACATGTGTGAGAGACCTAGCCTTTCTATAAGGAATGGAGGCCTTGGTATAAGAAGAGCCATTGATCTAGCTGCAGTATGCTATGCTCCATCCCTGAATCAATTTGGCTCCTTGGGGAATTACTCATTGACGAGGATGCAAAGATTGAATTAAAGAAAGGCAACTATAGTGGCAGATACCACATTCAGGAGTCAACTCGGTCCCGACATTCTGAAAGAGCACGTGGGCCAACATTTTCTTGACGCTCACAAACTAAGTTCGCATGAAATATAATAAATACCCTAACATCAACAAGAGAGCGTGCCGTCTCTCTAGCGGCTCAACATTCCTCCCGTTAGCTTGGCACCAGGCTGGACCCAAACACCTTCGGCACGGTGTCAGCCGTTAAGATAGGCGCTCCCGTCTGCCAGCCTTTCTCAATTCTGTCATGCGGCCAACCTGTTGACTCAGACGGTCTACACTTATTAAGTTGTCTGAAAAGTCCCGGCAGACTTGTAAGATAAGCTGAGTTCAACGCCATAATAGCAGATATACCATCCGCACCCGAGCCAAATTGTCTTGATGGCAGCAATGAGCTGCGACCTAACCATTCGGCTGTAATCACACGGAAAAAGCCTATATGGATGTGTAAGAGTGTGGAATGATATATTTGTTATAAGCGGCTATGTAGGTTGAAAGAGAGACCTTAGCGACAATTGCTGGTAGCGGCGCACTTAGCGGAGAAAGCACTGTGGCAGTAGCGACAGCGGGGGTTTGAATCTGGAGTCGTTATAACGGACGACACTACTGTGAGTGAGACAGTTAGAGTTGAGTCGCGGTCGAAGAAGGAGCAGAGTGCGCTGAGAGAGGTCGGAGAGGCGGTGCTGTAGCGACGTCGCAAAGGAGTCGGATGGATTAAAACCTCAGCCGTGGTGGTCAATATCCGTGTCTTCCTCCTAGTAACCCAGTGTAGGCCCCGACTGATGTTACCGTTTCATGCACGGCGACCTTGTCGTATTTACTAGTGTATATAATTGTACATAATGACGACTGCATTGTAATTATGTACCATCTTGAAATGCAAAGTTATTGCAAAATAAGCAATATTATGTTAATCGTCATGGATAAGCTAGTCGCTGCGGGCGCGGGCCCAAAAGTTTTGTGAATACTTCTTGAAAGCAAACTATCATCCTTGATGACGACATTCAAGGACTACCCCCTGTGATCGTATAACTGCCTATTGCGGATGACCCCGCGGTATGTAGTAGTGCTAATGGATTTAAAATAATCTCTGAGCATAGTAGAGACATACAGCGAGCACGTGTGAAATACAAAGGCTACAAAGTTCAGATATAGGAGAAGTGATAGGGTTAGCTTGCGTGCGCTACTGTAGAATTTGTCTCGGAGTTTATTTATCGGGATGTTAAGCTAACGCCAAGCGGCACATCGTTCTCAGCCCACATATCTCAGCGAGCTAATAGTAGCGTGAATCTCAATTCCGGCGCCACAGAAGTTCTCAGCAAAGATAACCCTAATGCTATTCAACCTGAAGGTCGCCTCGATGGTAGAATATGGTATCACAATAATTTGGAATACCTATCCGCTCATCAGCATAACGCTTGCACGGTGCGCAACGGTGAAGGCAACGTAATTTAAAATCATTTTAGGCCTTCAAGAAATGTACAGAATTCACTGAGAGAGTTTCGTAGAAGTTTTGAGCAGAAGATGAGAAAGGTGATGAACTGGTGATGTTGGACAACGCATGGCTCCATCGCAATCCATAGACAGATTTGCCGTTCCTGGATTCCAATGTAAATTGTGCCATCGGACTGGATTCCATGGTCATTAAACTACCTACAGACAGGAAAATACTGTCCCACGGCACCAGTTTTAACATGAGTGCAGGGGCGCCACAGGACTCCATATTTCGCAACCTGGAACATAACACACGACGATGTGCTGCAGTTAGGGGACCTTCCCCCTAACGTCAAACTCCTAGCCTATGCCAACGACTTCGTCTTTAACGCGCAGGCTCGGGCACCTGATTTGTTGAAGAGCCGTGCAAATAAAACACTTGCCGATGCCGCCCACTGCGTGCAAGCGGTGGGGCTTGCTCTCGCCCGTGCTAAAAGCGGACCTGGACAACCTAGACGTCGAATAATTATGCTCGCGGCCGAATCAATTGCCTTATACGAAGCTTCGGCCTGGTTCACCGACATCCTAAATTGGCAGCCAACAAGAACCGCCTGAGTCTGGCCCAGAAGGTCGGAGCCCTCAGGACTTGTTCTCGCTAGCACGGTATCCTGGGATCTAAAAGCAGCCGACCGCCGCCTATGAGTAACCCCCAGTGATAAACGAGAACGTCGGCATGAAGTCAACCTATCTCTGGAGAAATGGGACGGTGTTCCAAGAGGGTGTTCCAGGACCAGCTTACGCAACCTAAAGCCCAACCATCAAAGACTGGCTGACCCGGCCTGAGGGAAAACATACCTTCGACACGATCCAGATCCTGACAGGACATTGTCACTTCCAGTCCTACCTGTTCAGGATTGAGAAGGCTCCCAGCCCCAAATGTATCTACCGCGGCGATAGACCAGAGGACACTAGGGACGGGGACATGGTTTTAAGTGGGTTGGAGCCCTACAATACCGGCACACACTTGCAAAAAAAGCTTCTTCGCTGAGCGTAACTGCATTTTCCAGTAAGTCTTTTAAAAGGCAGGGATAAATGATTAACGAAAACAATTTTCCTTATCCGCAAAAACTTGAGCTTTGTTGTTCGTGATAGCTGCCGCTATTAATTATATATTATATTTATAATAATAATTTACCCTTGTTATGTAGTATCAGTGTTTGAAAGCAGCACATTTAACACAATTCACAGGAACATCGTATTAATGGTGATATTAAAGAAAAAGGTTGAATAAAAAGAATATTGTTATTAATAATGTTATTTTAAACGCATTTTATTTTTCATTTAGTTAGACATAAATTTCCAACACTGACTCGACCTGGCTACGGCGAAAAGGAGAGTCCCTCACTCGTGGGCAAGGAATCGACAACGCCGCGCTTCCGCAATAAATGTCGACACGTATCATCTGTGACTGACACTGCGGAAGAGAAGCAAGCTCATGCCTAACACCTATGGGCCTGGACAATCTAAAAGTCGAATAATCATGTCCGCGACCGAATCATGTGCCTTGTACGCCGAACTCCCCGCCGTGGTGACCGCGTGTGTAAATGCGCTTTCCAGTTAGTCCTTTAGAAGACAAGAATAAATACCTTATAGTTAGAAAAACATGATGAGTAATAATATTAATAATAATATTTTTTTTTGAAGAAGGGTTTATTTTATCAATATGTACATGTATCACAATTATTAATATCTTACTTGTATAATATCTACAATATTGCTTATATTATTCTTATTGCTTGAGTGACGGTGACCACTAAATATAATCTTGGCGTTGCCTCTCTGTAATTCCAATGACACTCTCTGTCGGAGAAACGCGGTCGATTTTGGCTCCGCTGTAGCCTCGAGAAGCTTCTTGTCAGTTTGAGTGCATCCTTGCCCGAAGCGCCAGATGACTAGTGGCCGAATGCCATTACAACGTGGTCCTCAAGGAGATGGGCGTATAGGCGCCGTTTGTGCATCTCCCGTTGGTGGATAATGTTGCCGACGCCCGCGTTGGCGGCGATAGCCGAGAGCGTACGTGTCGGAGACGGTGACGTCCCACGCCAGCGGCCGATTATGTGTCCCAGTCTCGGCTGGCAAGGCCATCCGGTCGACGCTTGTCGTCCCGCTGTATTCCACCTGGCTCCAGCGTGACGCGGTAGCCGGCTTGTCTGAAAGCGCGCCCGAAGATGTCATTAATGGCATCGTGGCGGCCCTGCGTAAGCCCGGCCAGCTTAGTGCAACTAAGTCGGTGCAGGCCACGTTCATCCACCGTTCCACCACACGGGCATTCCTCTCTCTCAAACATGGCAATGCCAAGTCTAAGGCCACTGGCGGCACGGAAGTGGTCATCAGCCAGCTTAGTGCCGACTAGCTCGGACGGAAACACGTCAAGCCACGCTCCAGATTTTTCAAGGATGCCCGGGAGGTTGCTGTTAAGTTCTGCAATCACCTGCTGTCTCTCTTCGTCCTCGAAACCCTGTAGGAATAGTTCGTATTTAGATGGGTTAAGCTGCAGCCCGCTCCATTGCTCGAACGCTCTGAAATCCTTGATGTCTCTGAGTAATGCTGAAGGATCGTTGTCAAGAAGGGTCCCATCGTCGAGCTAAAACAGAGGGACCTTGGATGTCACCTGTTTGACGTACTGATGCAACAGCAGGCTAAACGCAAGAGGAGCCGCTACGTCTCCCTGCTGAGAACCGGCTGATGACCTAATTTTAACTTCACCGAGCATCAGGGGAGTCGGCCTGCTAGATGCCTGGTGCATCATTGGATAGAAGGCCAGGGCGTGCTTTGAAACCTCTGCCAAAAGGTGTCCTCGTTTGATAACGCATTTTTAAAATCTAATTTTAGGAAACGGCATTTCTCGTTGTTTTCGAGGAAGGTGCGAGCCGTGTGAGCAATTATTTCTGCACCATTATGAGTGGCGTACCCCGCGGTAGTTTTTCACATTGACCTGAGGAAGCAAGGTTTTTGTGGCCAGTCTACAAGTGCAGCCAACGGCTATGGATCGGTATCTCCGGTTTTCTTCTTCAGAGCAATAAACCACATCGTTGTGGTCTTCGTTGGCAGGAAGAAGGCATTGATGGTCAGGCGTGAGGCCGTCAAGACCTCCCGCCGCACCGGATGGAAAGGTGCAAAGTGCATGATCCGACCGCTGGCAAGCCGATAGGGGACGGTGGCACCACGTCCCCTGCGGGAGCAGAAGGGTGTTTTGCAATCATCTCATCAATCGACTCCTTTGTTACGGGCGCCATCGTGTCATCGGAAGACAAGATTCTAATGGCGCTCCGCACTTTAAAATCCATGGAAAGCTTGTGAGCAGCGATCTGGGCGAAAGCTTTATCCGTCAATACACGTTTGCCTCCCCCCTCAGCAAGTGAGAGTGGCAGCTCTGAAAAGGGCCACCTTTTCTTTGACTACAGAGGCAGCAGGTGATGATCGGATGTCGGCCCTCCATTTTCTGGCGGCTGGCTGGCGGGTTGAGGATAGGTTCTGCTAGTGAAGCGTGCGGAGAAGGCAACAATTGTGAGATGCTGCTAGTAGTGGCAGCGGCTTTTTGGTGCGCTGCTGTTCCATTAGGCTCGGTTATCTTCTTCTTATAGTCTTTCCTGCGTGAATCTAGACACCCCGCTTCGTAGGAAAACACATTTAACGCCACCGGCATTGAAACGCGTTAGCCATTGCTGCTACCCCTTTGAAGCTAAGCAGTTGCTGCAATCCTGGCTACCATGCGAGGCATCCGGATAGCTCGCCGCATGAGTCTTTCGAATTGACACGTTTCAGACCCCAGATCAGTAGTTTCTTAACGACTAAGGGGTTCTCTCTGGATCACCCTGGCCTATGCAGACGACTTTGCGCTGCTGGTCACTGCTCGACGTGCTTGAATGCTCGGCGAATGCCGTTCTCGAAACGGTATCAGAATGGATGCAGGAGCACCATCTCCAACTCGCTCTATAGAAGACCGAGGCTATATATCTCACTGGAAGGAGGAGGGCGAGGGGCCTACATCTGGCACTAGCAGGCCAGCCAGTCGTAATAAAAAAGGAGGCTAAATACCTGGGAGTGGTTCTAGACACAGGGCTCACCGGCGCCGCGCATGTAGCCTACGTAACCCGCAAGGTCGCCAAGGTTGCCCATAACCTTGCCCGAATTCTCCTGCGAGAAGGAGGCGCATCCGAGGCAGATGAATGCAGAGATGGCAAAAGTAAAGGCAGAAGTGCACAAGTGGTGTGTCATCGCCAACGCTTTGCAAACAAACGAAGTGGGAGACATACAGGAGGGATGTGCAAAATGCCGACATTGCTATGAAGATAACTAAGGCGGCGACGAGGAAGGCGGCGGCCGGCGAACGGCGCTGCAACAAGGAAGAGACAATGTTGTCGCTCCACTAGAGGACACAACACACCAACAAAATAAACAGGAGCCGCAACAGCTGGGAACAAAAGAGTATCCGCAACAGCGAAATGCACCACCGCCAGTAAGAAAAAGGATAGTAGTTGTTGGGGACTCGAACTATAAAAAGTTTAGGTTTATAGGTCCGAGGGGCACAACGGGGCTGACAATTATTGGAAAGAGAGAGTAAAGGTAGGCATCGAGGGATATTGTGTTGGATAAATATGGTATACTTGATAGTGTATAACATAGGTTGCTGTTTTATGAGGGGTTAATTGATACAACGAAGACAAATAGTGAAATATAAGGCTCTGGTTGGCTTGTAAGCAAAAAAATTTTTTATGCAATGGGCGTAACATACGGCATGCTCATTTCCCAAAACGGTTGATCGATAAACAGGACACGACTATAGGGCAACTTACAGGCTGTCAACATGAAGATAGCTACCTTGGCGCGAGCAGCTAAGTTTGAAAATCTTCGCCTGGTATACATTCAGGATACTGCTAAAGCCATGACTCCGGACGGTGGTTATTACGGTAAAGCGGCAGAAAGTAACGGGACAACAGGAAGATCGGCAGATGTTTGAGCCGAGAGTACGGCACCCGCCAAATGCAAACCATAAGGAGAAAGGAACATCGGGAGTGTTGCATTTAGAGAGGGCGTTGGATGTAATTCAAAAGTTGGCCATGGGCAACCTTGCGGATCACGAGATGTTAAAAATATTAAAAACAAGATTAAAGAGAGAAAAAGTGAGAAGAAACGAGCATCTTTTGATTTGGTAAATGAAACATAATATGTAGAGAGGTGACGAGAGTGCACGTAAAAGACTTGGTTGTAGCTGATATTGACGGGCTTAGCAGGATAGTTATTATAGAGGTGTATAAGGCACCGTACAATACAGCAGAGGAAAGCAAAGCACTGCACAGTGGATTAACAGAGGCGGTATCAAATAGTGGTGGAGTGAGAATAATATGTCGTGAAAACAAACGCCCACAATCATCAATTAGACGGGAGGGAGGATATGGAAGGAAAAATGCTAATAAAATGTGCATTACTGACAAGACTAGATAATAAATTTAAATAATAGAGTAGTTAAAAAATATGTTTGTCAGGAGGACAGAAGGTCGTGTGTGGATTATATTATGGTTAACGGGAAAGTACGGGCAAGGGTAAACAAATTGGTTATAGATAGGAATGAATTGTAATATTGGCAATAATTGGGTGGAAGTTATAGGGCGGGGAATGGCTACTATTAATTTAAAAGTGCAAGTGGATAAACAAGCATATGTGGACGCATGAAATAGAATAAATGAAAACAACTAATGAAAAAAAAGACATATCACTTTAACACTAATTCGCTTTTTCATGCAAACTGTGAGAAAGGTTATTTGATAACACGGAACTGGGGGCGGCATGTTGGTGAGAGGAGAATATTTATTAGAATTCCATTTATGTTATTTCCAGATGAAATGATGGTTTTAGGAAGGGATGTAGGGGAAGTTCAGGAATGCTTGATGCCTGTGTGGAGGATATATATATATATATATATATATATATATATATATATTCTGCACATCTAGGACATATAACACTTTCCTTTTACATTATTTGAAATATTTAAACACTAAGACAGGCGTGTTCTTTACTTGTAAAATATCCAGGCTTTCAAAGAAGAAGACCACAGAGGAGAGCGGATGTCGCGAGTGAGCAAAGACAGATAGCCAATGCTAACCAACAGACAATGTTGCATTGCTTTAACATGTCCAGCAACATGTCTCTGCCTGACGATAAATTCGCCTAAAAGTATCCGCAATAAACATGCACCAACATTTATTAATTATAGTTTACATTGATAACAAATATTGCCTAGAATATGAGCAAAATAGTCGTTTGACCTCCTGATAAGTAGACGACAATTTACTAGCTAGTGATATGCTATAGTTAGTCATATGCCAGCACAAACATTAAGGAGAGAGCAGTCGTTCCGTTGGCCCACCTATGAGAGTTGTTTGCACTAAATAAGCCCTTTTGTTAATTGTTTAAACGAGGCATCATAGCACATGTGCAGGCTAATCCGCCTGGGAGCTACAACGCGAAAAGTACACGAAATTCTGCTCTCGTGGAGAACCGGAAATTAATGGAGCACGACAACATCTTAGCTGTACGCATGCATATCTCAATTTGCATCCTAATTACTTTGTAACCATTTGATACATGGTTTGTCACATCGGCATAACAAGTGCACATTTTAAAGTTTACTGTCACTATGTGTAGAAATCATGTATATATGTTATACACGAACAGCATATATCATTGTCTATAGTACGAACAATCTATTAGATTGAGTGGCTTAACTCAGATTAGAAGCTCAAAATGTACTACCCAAAATGACTTGATTGAATGAACACGCGTGAACTATATTGTATATTTTTCATTGAACAAAATAATTATAGAAATTAACCTGCCGCTTAGAGCGACAGAGTTACCAGCCGTCTCTTTCCCCGTCGACAATTAGATTAACATTAGATAACAATATTTATAGCTGTATTTAATTTAAATACATTTAAAGGAAATCGTAAGGGCTACATACGTCTTCTGTCCAGAATATAGGGAAGATTATCTTTGGCACTTGCTCTGTTTTCAAGGGTATCAGCCTCATATTAACTTGAACTCGCACTCTCATATCAACTGTCAAACCCGATCTCTGAAAAGGACAAGTGGCGGATTATTGCTAACTACAAGATAAATATATGGTGACTGCAGTTGTTAACGGTACGTTCTAAAAATCTGTATGATATAATATGACGTTTAATGATACTTCATTGAAGTTTCTCATTTGTGTTACAACTTCTAGTGCGAAGCATACGTACAAGTTACAATAAGATTTTTTACATTATCAGCGTAGTATCTTGTGTTATCGCAATCATTTATCTATGGACTGTGTATATATTTATATAGTTATGGTTCAATCAGACGCAAGTAAGGTTAGATTGTGCGTTCTCGTGTGTAGTGTTTTTGAATTGTCTAAGCGATATAAGTGTCCTAATGTCACTAGGCAACTTGTTACACAAGGTAGCACCTAAATTACAGAGTGCAAACCTTTATTGTATACTTGTGGCCGAGAAGACAATGATCAAGTGAGATGCCGAGCCAACTATGGTAAATTTAATTATGTTTGGTGACAGGAGCACTGAGAGTTATTGATATTGAGACGCGATGTGGGAAATTTAAGACGAAGCAAAGCGTTTTTTTCTGAAGCAGATCAAGCGGTGTTATATGAGACGCATAAGAGGCTACATTTAGATGGGGATATGGACACCTTGATGACGTTGGCGGGGGGCAAGTAAATGCTTTCGTTGGACCTGCTTGGGCCACGTAAACAGAGGCAAATAAATGTTGAAAGGCATCCGCTTTGGAGCTATCATCAGTGATAACCGCATTACCTGTTTTAAGTGCCGTTATATCATCTTTTCCCTTTAAGCGCTTATTGGCATACCTAAAAACGACTTAGAATCTTTAAAATCAAGATTAGATTCTGCCAATACCCGAAGTCTTTTGCTTGCCTTACACAGTTTGGTCGCATACCGCGGACTTGCATCTTTTTCAATAAGTAATTCTAGACTGGATATATATTCACAAAGCCTAGTGTTATTTTCAGACTTGCCGGTGCGTTTAGGAATAAATTGCTCTATCAAAGCGTGCATCTGATAAACAAAACAAGTATACATTTTATCTACGGTATCACAGTTTAAGAATATATACCTTCATGGAACAAGTGTCAGTTTTTCTATGATTTGATCGTAATCACCCTTAAAGAAATGTTATCCTCCCTCCTCAATAGAAGTATATTCAGAATCGAATAAAATGTTAAAAGAAATTGCGTTATGGTCGGAGGGCCTCGGGGATTTAAAAACAGATATCTTCTATTGTGTCTAGGCATATTCAAGTAGACACAGCTGTCGGCTCGACGCTACACTGTTGTGTCTAAACATGTTTAGGTAGACACACGGCTGTCAGCTCGGCGCCACGTCCTGGCGGACGTGCAGTGAAAAGAGTAGGCACGAGAAGCGTACAGACGATTCGATAGAAACGTCTACTCGGACCGAATCGATTCTACCACATTCGAGAGCAATCTGAGAGGCAATAATTACAGCTGACACAGAGTCAGCAAGCCACTCAACAGGTGACAGCAGGCGATTGTGTTTTCATTTCTTACGTACTCGACTAGTTTAAGTTCAATATACTAAGTCCTCAGGTCAGAGTGTGTACAGTTTACGTACATATTAGTGGCGACGAAGTGGTTACGAACTGACCGACCTTCCTTCAAGCCTTACTTCTACCTTCAAGATCGGCAGGGTGCCATAGTTCAAACGGCAACAAGTTCACCTGCTACGTCTGAAGGACGTGCCTGCTACTACTACAACTTCTACTTCTTTCGACAACTACCAACTTCTACTACTACTGCTTTCGGCAACAAAGTCAGTGTCCGTGCGTAAAGAACGATTAACGATCAACAAGGTAGTTGCTGGCACACAGCAGCGGGGAGCCAAGCTGCCTTGGAAGAAGCAGCCGACGGTTTCAGGCAGTAAGGACAACTCCGGCTCGCGCTAGACAGGGCCTAATGCCAGGTCACTGCTATCGTTGTGGAAAGCCTGACCACAAAGCTGACAAGTGTCCGCATAATAAGTCTACGTGCAATTCATGCGGGAAGACCGGACATCTTAAGATTGTCTGCCAGCAAAGACAGCCCGGTGGTAGTTCCGCCAACAACTTCAAGAATAAGAAGAATGGAGCATTTGCCGTACAGGTTCAACCAGCCTTAAAGAAGACTTCAGGTACGTTAAGTACCGCAGCATTACAAAGTTGTTGCGGCTCTACCTAGTCAACGACCCCCAATTTCCGATTTTATTCAGTCGCGATTGGATGAAGGCGCTGAGATGGGGGCAGCTCGAAGTTCACCGAGTTAAGCTCACTGCGCCAGGAATTGACACATTACCGGCAGTACACGCACTTACAGTACAGTTCAAGGACCAGCCGAAACCAGTGTACTTCAGGCCTAGGAGATTACCTTCCGCCCTCGCCGAGAACGGTGGGAAGGAGTTACAGGCAATGCAACAAAAATGCCCTACGAAAGTTGGATTGCCTGAAAAGAAGCCTCCTGAGTTCAATGTATTTTTTCAACGTCTCGGAAATCAACCTTCGGAAGCTACAGGAATTAACCCTGCATCCATATTCCTCGGCCGACAGATTCGCATATCTTAGCTAAAAGAGAAACAACAGGTACCAGCAAAGCCGGCGAAGATGGTTTCTCGATTCAGCGTGGGGGAGTCTGTGGCAATTCGAGACTACCGACAAAGAAACAAGTGGTGTGTATCTCGTGTCGTACAGATACTTGGATGAAGGCACATGCTAGAGCAGTCGCCCGAGCTTGGCACGGTGAAGAGACATTTCGATCAAGTCCGAAAGACGGACGTAAAAAAGGAAACAGGCTATACATTGCTCAAGCATTTCCTAAATACTTCTCCGCCGCCAGCACCGTTTATAAAAGAGGAAGCAGAATTCTCTACCGACCCAGCTACATCCGCGGATCCGATTACGTCGACGTCGTTACAAGAGCCTATAGTTCTACGATCAAGAACAAGGATAGATTATCGAAGGATGGCCGGGCGAAGCCGTCGTCATACATAGATCTACCTATTACTACATACATACAATATTACATATTTCATAGTTAGCGTGGGGGACTGTTGTGTGTAGGCATATTCAGGTAGACGCAGCTGTCGGCTCGACGCTACACTGTTGTGTCTAGGCATGTTTAGGTAGACGCACGGCTGTCGGCTTGGCGCCACGTGCTGGCGGACGTGCAGTGGAAAGAGTAGGCACGAGAAGGTACGAGAACTTACGTACTCGGCTAGTCTAAGTTCAATAGACTAAGTCCTCAGGTCAGAGTGTGTACAGTTCACGTACATATTATCTTCTATTATACCTGGATCGGTAGTAAGAACCAAATCAATCAATGTTCCCCTGGGGTCTTCGTTTGGTGTAAAATTTGAGCTGGTTTCATCCGACAGAAGACTGTTTGTATGACTAGATGAATCACTTGAACTATATTCTGGCCATTCATTGACGGTTGAGTCTCTTGCATCTACTGGTGGACGCGTAATTTCAGTTACTTGCTGATATAAACCGTTTGTTATACAAGCATTTGTAAAAGTAGCCTCCATGATTTGAGAATCTAAAAGGGAGACATTTTTCCAGTCAATTCTTGGAAGGTTAAAATCCCCAACTAAAATTGGTTTAGCACTATCACATATATTTTCATTTCATTGACGTACAGCGGGGCAACGCGAACTCAGATAGCTTACCGAATGATGCAGACTAGGGTTATTCTAGGCTTAAACACGTTTACTTAGGGAATAGAAAGGGAGTTTGGCTTCTCGAGCTTTTGGAGAATAGAGGCTTTCATTATGCAAATAGGCGTCATGAATTCACGTACGCTTGCCAAAGGAACTCCTCGAAAAATACAAGACGTCACAAAGAGCAAAAAAAAGAATGTAAACGGTATGCTCACATGGAAACTAAGTACAAAACTTCAGGGTAAATATGTCTTACGGCACCTTTGCCATGAAAAAGGATGTGCAACCTAGAGTTTTGGACTATCAAATATTCATAGAGTGGTATGACAAGCTTACAGCATGAACGTCAATGTAGAATTGGTGCCTCTTTTCATCCGGATGTAGACCGCTGATGTTAGCGTACAGCGAATCATCTCCATGAAGAAAGTGAGGCAGGCTTAGCACAACCGGCATTGTGTAATTGCCCCCGTATCGTAAAGTGACTGTTTTCCACCTGCTTCCGTCGAACGTTCCTGTTACATGCGTCGGTGTTAAGCAAAAGCATCTATACAAAACAAAACGTGGCACATTTGTTGATAGTTAGCAATTTTTCGTTTGATTTGCGGCATAGATCAATCTTCTGTAAGAACAAACTATTAAGGCACATCAGTCCGAACGAAATACGTACTTATCAATGTCGCGGTCTCCGGTGTCACTAAAGAGGTCACTGCCACCGCCGTACCGAGCGATTGGTTCGCCGTTAATAATGTACCGTTTTTGTAGATACAGAGGCCACGGCTTATAAAGAGCAGGAATGAAAATTTTAACGCTTCTCGGGGGTTCTTCGAAAGCTGGAAAGAGTTGCCCGTCTGCAATAGAGATAAGGCCGATTATTTGTGTTAAGGCCGAGTGTTAACTGCCAATGTAAGCTAGTAGTAATTTATAACTAAACGATATGTAACCGCCGTCCTTTATCCAATGGGTGGTCTGCTAAAACCGCTCGTCGGCCGCTCCCATGACTGCATATTCCCACCCGCCGAACTCCGAATCACTCTACAATACTTACTCCCCTCTGCATCGTTGTAACTAGGAAAACTCTTTTGTACCGCCGCCGTATAGGCGTTCCCCTATATCGTTGTAGACCTCGGAACCTTTGAGGTTTGCGAGTAGGGTGTTTTTGTCTGGCATTCAGGAGATCATTGGCGGCATGCGACGCTTCATTAGTTGCGGGCTACAGCTGTTTTACCTTTTTGATTATTTATTGAAAGCAACTTTGGAAAAACATTTATGTTAGGAAATTTCTAGGAATTAGAAAAAGCGATAGGGCTGCAGTGTGTGAGGCAAGGCCATGATATGCGTGGTCGATTAGCAAATTTGGGTTTTTCTTCAAAATCCTTACTATAGCAGTGTCCGAGGACGAGAGCGGAAAACACTCAATCGTATCTAATTTTGCTGTTTTACTTCTTATGTCACGTCACGGTTAACAAAAGAAGGAAAGAAAAATATTTAGTCGACCTAACTGTTTTTTAATCGATTTGACCGTTATTTTTATGCTGTAATCCTCTCACACCGGGCGCAGATGGTCGAATGTATTCTGAGGCCTATGTCGGTTAAATGTAGTAAAGTGTGAAATAGACCACTAGAAGTTTAGGCTTCATAACCTATAGAATACTTACTTGTACCTTCTACTTTATGACATTGATTCCCATAATGCTCTAAAAACCTGCAAATAAAACAATTAGCACGTATTATTAATGAAATGCATACTTAACATTGCGTTTATCCTCCGTTGACGGTAGAGTATAAAGCTTTCATAACTTTCGTAAACTGGCAAAATAAAAAGGCCCGCACTAAAGCTCTCTACTGATATTGAAGTACACTGTACAGCTTATACGGTTTATGCGTAAATTGAGTTAGGAAAAACGGCATTGCGGTCTACCTCATCTTGCTATTTTACAGACAAATATCTTTAAACAACAGATGTATAGATAGTCAAAATAATAAAAAAAAGTTGACAAAGCAACACTTTTTACTCAACAAGCATATGCTAAAACTTTAGAATGTAATATTACATTTTAAAAATAAGATCACAGCGGCCCCCTAAGAAGATATCCCGCCGCTTACCCAAACATACCAAAACCTTGGTTACTGCAAATACATTCATGATAACCATTGTTACAAAATCTTTCCATCAATATTATTTTCTTCAAGACATCTTCCTGTCAATGCTATATGTTTTGCAATGTTTAAAAAATAGGCATTTATGTATTATTGAAAAACACTTACTTTTTACCATTGAAAGAGAACATATTGTTGACCCTTTTCGCATCGGTATGCACTGCCAAGTACGCGTTTTCTAGCCGTTCCAGAAAATATGCATTCGTGTAGTTTTCAGTAGTATACAAAACTTTATCGCCGTACAGATCCACGTCTTTGTCGTAAAATCTGAATCGAAACGACAGGAAACAAACATGAATATTAGCTTAATTAGCAAATATAAGTCATTAAAAACAAACGAACGGGTTATACTAACACGCGTAAAAACAAAGTTTTCTTCTGTCAAAAAAGTGTATGTATGAAAAAAGACAATTACATTTTAAAATGTTGACAGCGTATGCTCAATTTGACTTTATAGTACCAAACATGACTAAAGCAATTTTTGTAAATCCACCATGACCCACGCATTGTACTATTGTTGTAGAGAGCTTTTTTAGATATCTAGAGTCTTTATAAACGGTTTCGACGGGAGGCGAAGGGTAACCAAATGAAGCGTTACCCTCCACGGGCGTTACCCTTTCCTGATTTTTCTGTCTCGGTTGGCTTTCTTCGCAGTTAAGAACATCAATAGCGGAATGGCATTTACACGAGAAGCCGAGTCGAATTAATTTAGATAGAGCCCGGGACGCAAATGTAGCTCAGGGCGAAGGAGCCCAAACGCACAGGACGCAAATGCGGCACAAAACGAAGAAGTTCAAACTTGAGGATATTTGTTTAGGTAATATAATTTCCACTGTTGCCCGTTCTTCCTCCGGCTCGTCACGGAATATTAAACTGACATTTATACGTTTTATAATGTGTGGCGGTCCAACTCCTCGCAGGTGACCGAATCCCTAGTGCGTTCCGAGAGTGTTGAATATAATACGTCCCTGGAATACCAGATCTTACTCTCTTCTGCCAGTTCTGCTTCTTTGGACTTAGAGAAACCTAGCGCCAGTTGACATGCTTACGGAGATTTACAAGCGGTAAGAACTATATCGATAATATGCGAGCGTTCCACCAGCTGACCGTTATACCTGCAAAGTACCGTCATCGACCAGAATGTGAATTATCAATCTCGCTGTAGGATACCAGTGTCCGTTAAGCAGCGCAGGCATAGACAGCATCGGTTGGCGGCAATGCCGAAGCAAGCTAAATTCATGGCGCCAAATAGAAGATGTCGCCATGCTACTAGCGAAAATGCGGAAAGTCACTAAACGCGCGGGCAATCTCTGAGTATATAAGGAAGCACGAGAATACATTAGTTAGCCGTCTGCCAGCCAGACAGAGGACGTGTGTTGTTTAAGCGAGAGAATCTATCTAATACCATATTTCGCTTTTTTGTGATTTCTTCAACCATTTCGTTGTTTTCGAGGTTTGCCTCAAGTGACACAATCCCACGCGTAGTACCGTTATTCGCTGCTGTCTGGGACGTGGAGACTACAAAGCAGCGTAACGAGCTCGTCAAACATTTCTCCAATAAGAGAAGTCCTGCAAGCTCTGACGGGGCTCTGCTCTAATGAGGCCTCCGGACCGGACGGTATTCGGAACGAACATCTCAAAGGATCGCTCCTGTTAGCGCCGTGTTGGACAGACTTATTCAACGAATGCCTTAACATGAGGCTTCTCCCCCCTCAGTGGCGAAATGCTACGCTACTGGTGATCCCGAAAGGCAAAGGCGACCCAACTCACCCGTCGGCCTGGCGAAGAATTGCTAAGAAAAGCGTATGCTACAAACTGTTGTCCTGCCTAATAACGAGAAGGTTAACCGACTTCCTGGAGGGCCCATACGTCATCCCTGACAAACAACATGGATTTCGAAGGGGTCGCTCGACGGCAACAGCGTGCGGGATTCTGTTGGAAAATGTTTAGGAGACCCTCTCTAATCAAGGTCAATCCTTGTACGCGGTTTTCGTCGATTTCAAAGCTGCTTTTGACACCGCTTTTCGTGATCGCGTGCTCGATATGCTAGCAGAGGTTGGCGTTCCTTATAAAATTCTCAAACTTGTGGGGGCAATTTTACAGAAGAACCGTGTGATTATCGACGATGGTGTCTCGGAATTGCCGGCGTTTTTGCAAACAACCGGGCTCGCTCAGGGGGACAATCTGAGTTCGCTTCTATTCTCTATACTCCTGAAAGACCTTCCGAAACAAATACGAGGATCAAGAGATCTTGTCAAGGTGCTACTGTACGCTGGCGATTTAGCTGTTTATGGGCAAAGTCGTTTTCAAGTTCAACAGG
Source organism: Dermanyssus gallinae (assembly GCA_003439945.1). Taxonomy (NCBI): domain Eukaryota; kingdom Metazoa; phylum Arthropoda; class Arachnida; order Mesostigmata; family Dermanyssidae; genus Dermanyssus; species Dermanyssus gallinae. The sequence continues at coordinate 292,700 of QVRM01002203.1, forward strand.
CGCTAGCAAGGCTGAACGCAGCCGTCACGGGTCTCGGGCTAACAATATACCTTGCTAAAACGGAAGCATTTAAGTTCCGAAAAGGGGGCAGAATTTTACAGAACGATACTCTTCACATTGGAAGCTACCCTATTTCCTATGTGAACAACTTTTCTTATCTGGGGCTAACACTGCCGTACAACAATGCAGGTATCTCAGGACACGTTATGGAGAGATGTAAGAAGGCCCTGATAGCGGCAACGTCTATCAAAAGCCCACAGCGTCTATCCCTTACCACTGCCATCCGCCTATTCGACTTGAAAGTTGCTCCTGTTGCCACTTACGGAATTGACCTAAGATGGGAGTATCTGACTGTGAGAAACCTGAATCAACTAAATCAAGTAGAAGCAGCCTTTCTCAAACGGACCCTAGGGCTCTAAACGTCAACGCGCAACCGACTCGTTTATTTACTCTCGGATTGTCCGCTCCTCACGGAAGATTTGAGGCGCCGTTTTAACCTCCCCCGCACCGCGGCCTATGACGAATGCATTGAAAGATGGGAAGTAAAAAATGGCCGAACTCGATCCGGAATTGTTTAACACCGGCGCAATGAAAAACGCCGAGTGTAAGGGACCGCACCGTATTAACAGACATGTGATAACACAATACGGTGTGGATGGTTTTCACCACACCCTATGTAGACGGTCTGAGTATCATGACGAGTATGACAACTGTGTTTGTAACCGTTGCGGGGAAGTCTGCACTAGATATCATGCTGCAGAATGCCATTTTGTGCAATCATTAAATGAATTAGCCCGCTCATGAGGGCTTTTTATCCTCGCATATACTCGTACCACTTCGAGAGTTGTTATGTTGTTGTTATATTACTAATATTATCTTACCTATCTTATCTGTTATATGTATGTCCTTGATATGCTACTCAACATTAGTGAATAAATATGATGGATGATATTTCGTTGTTTTATAATTAATTAATACAACTTTTTACATGAGGCTTTATAATAGTTTGGTTGTACCTAAGTAAATCTATTGCTGTGAGGTTTGGCGGCCTTATTTAGACAAACACATTGAAGCAATGGAAAGTGCACAGAGGAGATTCTTTCGTCGTATCTCATTAAGATGTAACATTGCCACAACAATAGAATTTCGGACCTAAGGCGGATTATTTTATTTACAGTCATATTATAACCTCATCAAATACATAAAACTATTTTAGCATTCGGTTAACACTACAACTGGCGCAGTCGACAGCAAAGGCAGTGCAACAATGCCCACAGGTAACCTCCGGTTCTGCCATCCATGGACCGGCCAACAACACCGTGGACGAAGTGCACTAGGAGGGAGAAGAACGACGACGCAGCTTCGTCAGGATGGTGACGAAGTTAACGAAGATGTTCAAGGAACCCAAGGAAGAGGCCGTTGCCCGCCACAAATTCTTCTGATGACGACAACGGTGAGTACATAGCGGCACTATGAGACTGCTGACGCTCGGAACCGGCGTTGAGAAGCCAGCTTATTCTGGGGCAACAAGGTCACAGATGAGAGAAAATATCCTCCTCTGCGAATCGAACAAGACT